>JADBJO010002222.1:237174-249674 GCA_016801955.1 Conus betulinus
ATTGTCCAAACTGTTATTTGTTTTTGCCTGAAGAAGACCTAAAAGGTGGAAATGCATTGTGTTTTGTCCTGTAATCTGCTTGCCTGTATCGTCTGCGGAACTAACATCATTTCTTTTTTTTTTTTTTTTTTTTTTTTTTTTTTTTTTTTTCCTCTTTTTTTTTTTTGTGTGTGTGTGTGATAAAATTGCTTCATTTTCCGCCCTCAGTCACCTCGTTGTCAAACTTCTTTCAGCCTCCCCAGGCCTTCCCTTTTCCTTCCTGACCCCTCTTACCTCATTTCTCTCTCTCTCTCTCTCTCTCTCTCTCTCTCTCTCTCTCTCTCTCTCTCTCTCTCTCTCTCTCTCTCTCACGCACACACACGCGCGCGCGCACACACACACAAACCCGTGCGCGAGCAGAGAGAGCACAGTTCTGGGCTAGTCTGTCCAACAATTGTTTCGGGTTGCAAGCTAAGCTATCCTCTTCATGCAGAACGTAAAACTGCTTTTTGGTTGTCGCAACAGGTCGTAACCGCACAGTTCTAGGCTGGTCTGTCCAACAATTGTTTCGGGTTGCAATCTAAGCTATCCTCTTCATGCATAACGTAAAAATTGCTTTTCGGTTGTCGCAACAGGTCGTAACAAGCCCGGTGAAGTACGCCCGTATGACGTCCATTGTTGGAATAACCAGCTTTTGTTCCTGGTGTTTTTTTTGTTTTTGTTTTTTTTTTTTTACATTTCATTCTTTCGTGCGCCATTCAAATCTCTGAAACATTAGCTGTACCGTTTGCAGAAACCAGTGCACTGGTTAAACGAAGGAGAAAACTTTCAACCATTTCAGTTCAGCTGTGAAAAAAAAAAAAAAAAAAAAAAAGTCTCTTACGAAAAAAGAATCAATTTTGCTACTCGTTTTTGTTTTGTTTTGTTTTAGTTAGTTTAGTTTTGTTTTGATTTACTCCCAGTTCTGATAGAACAGGGACTACTTTAATTGGAAACGAAATGCTCTCTCTCTCTCTCTCTCTCTCTCTCTCTCTCTCTCTCTCTCTCTCTCTCTCTCTCTCTCTCTCTCTCTCTCTCTGTCTCTCTGTGTGTGTGTGTGTGTGTGTGTGTGTGTGTGTGTGTGTGTGTGTGTGTGTGTGTGTGTGTGTCTGTCTGTCTGTCTGTCTGTCTGTCTGTCTGTCTATGTGTCCGTCCGTGGTCAAAATGTGTGTTCCACTCGCTCCAGACACAAAACTACTGGGCTGCTCTTTCTGAAAATTTGAAGGTATGTTTATTATGGGGTGATGATGCCCGATTTTTTTTTTTTTTTTTAATCGTTTATATCTCCATTACTAATGGCTATAACGGCCCATAACACTTTCACTTCTTTATGGAATATCAGAGAAAGTACTTGGCCAATCCTTCTGAAAATTTGTAGGTATGTTGATTGTGTCTCACGAATGATGCCCGATATTTCATTTTACCGTTGTAACCGTTACCAGCGGCTATAACGGCCCCCATAACGGTTTTTCTTCTCTATGGAAAGTCTCAGAAGGTACATGGCCGATCTTTCTGACAATTTGTAGGTATGCTCATCCTGAGTTACGGATGATGCCCGACCTCTTATTTTACCATTATATCCGTCAATAATGTCTATAAAGGCCAATGACGGTTTTTCTTTTTTTAGGGAATATCTCAGAAAGCACTCAGTCGATCTTTCTGAAAGTTTGTAGGTATGCTTAGTATGGGCCCCGGATGATGCCCGATGTTTTATTTTACCGTTATAGCCGTTACTGATGGCTATAACGGCCCATAACGGTTTTTATTCTTAATAGATTATCTCAGAAAGTACTCGGCCGATGTTTCTGAATTTTGCAGTTTATGTTCATCATAGCTCATGGATGATGCCCCCGATGGTTTATTTGACCGTTATAGCCGTTGCTAAAGGAATGCTTTATTTTACCGTTATAAACCGTTACTAACGGCTATAACGGTCCATAACGGGTTTTCTTCTTTATGGAATATCTGAGAAAGTACTTGGCCGATCTTTCTGAATATTTGCAGGCATGTTCATTATTGGTCACGGATGATGCCCGATGTTTTTATTTTACTATTATATCCGTTACTAACGGCTATAACGGCCCAAAATGGTTTTTCTTCTTTATAGAATATCTCAGAAAGTACTTGGCCGATCTTTCTAAAAAAATTGTAGGCATGTTTCATCGTGGGTCACGGATGACGCCCAATGTCTTATTTGACAGTTTTCATAATGGTGTTTTTTTTTTCTTTGTGGAATATCTCAGAAAAGGTAGAAAGTCTTTCGCCGATCTTCTGAAAGTTTGTAGGTATGTTTATTATGGGTCCTGGATGATGCCCTATGTTTCATGCTATCATTGTATCCGTTACGAACGGCTAAACGGCCCAATAACGGTTTTTTCTTTGTGTCTGTATGGAATATGTCAGACAGTAGGCCTACTTGGCTGATCTTTCTGAAAATTTGTAGGTATGTTTATTATGGGTCCTGGATGATGCCCCTATTGTTATAATTTTAAACCGAGTTTATCCTTAAAACCGTTATATACGTTACTAATGGCTATAACGGCCCATAACGGTTTTTCTTCCCTTTCTTTATGGATATCTCAGAAAGTACTCCTCCCCTTGGGCCAAATCTTTCTGAAAATTTGCAGGTATGTTCATTATGGGTCACGAATGATGCCCGATCCCACCTTTTTATTTTAACGGTCATTGGATTGATGCCCTATGTTGTATTTCACCGTATATTCTATATCTTTTCCTAACCCTTCTCCCCTTTTTCCTCTTTTTTATGTTATATGTTACTTATCTACGTTACTAATGGGCTTATAACGCCCCTAACGGTTTTGTCTTTCTTTATGGAATGTCTCAAGAAAGAGTTTACTTGGGCCAATCTTTCTGAAAAATTTGCAGTATGTTCATATATGGGTCACGGATGATGCCCGATGGTTTATTTGAACGGTCATGGATGATCGCCCATGTTGTATTTCACCGTTATATCCGTTACCTAAACGGCTATAACGGCCATAAACGGGTTTCTGCTTTATGGAAGGTCTCAGAAGTACTTGTGCCGATCTTTCTTGAAAATTTGTAGAAATGTTCATTATGGGTCACGGATAATGCTGGGATGTTTTGTACCCAGAATAGCCGTTACTTATACGTTGCTATACGGCCCAAAATGAGTTTTTCCTTTATGGAAATCTCACGCGCTATGCAAGATAACTGGGAGTACGTTTTTTCTTGGCATCTTGTTTTTTCTTATATAGGTGAGTAGAAGATATATAGATAGATAGTAGATAGCGTGCGATAGATAGATAGTAGATAAGAGAGAGAGAGATCAGAGACAGATGTAAAGGAGACGACCAGAGAAGACTAAGACCAGAACGAAAGCATGGTAAATCCATTCATACGGTGATACAGTGCACAATATTGAACTATAAGTGAAGGCTGCAACAAATCTTAAAGCGCAGAAGCATTCACGGGGACGAGGGTACGTTTATCGTATTGAAAAAGGGCACAATCTTTAGACGAGCCACGAAGAAAAAAAAAGTATTGTTCCCAAACTATGTATTCGCAACCAAACCGACCAATACAGAAGGAACGACGAACGAGCCGCACTTTTTTTGTTTTTGGCATTCAAAGACAGCTGACTTCGGTGTCTTAATGTCAGAAATATACAAGGACGCTGGTACAACAAGCCAGAAGGCATTATTAGTCATTAAGTATTAACCTGACGTTTAACGATCAGACACAGACAGCTTTCGTGACGAAATTGTCAACTCCTAAACCCATAGACTGACGCGCTTAAGCATTCTGGAACTAGAACTTCGAATATCACGGTATCGCAAGGTTCTCAAATAGAAACTAAACTAAACTAAGAAAAAAAAAAAAAAAAGAAAAAAAAAGCCATTCGAGCAAGGGCAAAGCGCGCGAGAGGAGGCTGGGCATTCGGATATTGAGCTCTTTCGCACAACGGGACAAGAGTGTCGGTCTGGTGTGACAGAGTGCGGACCCAGCGGACACGGGGGGAAAACTAGCCGACTAGGGGGTGAGTAAACGGGGCCGGAAGCTGATAAAGGAGCGGGGGGGGAGAAGGAAGGTGGGAGACGCCACACATGCACCTATGTCAGCCACACACCAGAGCGAAGACGGAGCACCACAGTAGGATAGCCAGAGGTAAAAAATGGCTGGAAGAAGCAAACAAGACAAGCGGAGAAAAAAAAGGAGGGGAAGGAAACACAGAGCGAAAGGGATAGGAATATAAGGGTCCAGAAGAAGGAGAGATTTCCACGCCAGGTTAACACGCACCACACTTAGCAACACACAGCTGTCTCACCACACATCACACCAGCACAACACACACACAAAACACACAATCACAAAATCCTTTACCACACTATCGCGCTCTCGCAACACGCAAACCACACATGGGATGAGCGCCACACAACACTAAGCAACAGAATCAAAGAACGAAGAAAATAGCAAATGGCGTACACGGCCACACTAAAGTTAACACGAACAGCGAATAAGATACGAACAAGCGGGGGAAAAGAGCGACGCGCGGACGGAAAGGGGAAAAGAGCGCACAGCTGGCGAGGGGTGAAATAATGTGCCAAACATTACAAAGCATTGAACACCGAGGGAAAAGAAAAAACAAAACTATAGAGGGAGAAGCTGTGCAAGTCTGGACAATAACTAAGATGAGGAGCGACAGGAAAACTAAACAAGGACTGGAGAACAAAGAGAACTGACAAAAAAAAAATGAGGGGAAAAAAGGGGGAAAAAAAGGCAGCAAACATAGCTGGCCCCGCGGACATACGGAGTAACGAATAAACTAAACAGCACTGCTAGAACCATAAATGCTGTACGATCAATAACAGACACCCAAAACAATACACAGGTGTGAAAACAAAGGTGCGGATAATGGGAACATATACGAGATCAAACAAGGGGCCCAAGTCAGCGACACCCAACACCCCACACACACCACACGAGAACGCGCAAAGAAACCGAAACAACAGTTCAGACTATCAAAACTGATCGCAGTTATATGATGGTATGAAAAGATGGTTAGAGGTGTGTAAGTATAGAGATGGGTTAGGTTAAGTTCTATAAGTGAATAAAAACAGACAGTAACTGCAGTGATAGGAGAAATGGTAGCAAGGGGCGTTAGCGTGAAACGGGGGGAATTGATTTACCCCAGAGACAAGAAGAACAACAAAGACAAAACAAAAAACAAAAAAAAGAACAAAAAAACAAAAAAAAAACAAACAACTATAACACCATGTTGCTGAGAACATGATCCATAAACAACCCTGGCTTTACTGTATAAATCTCTATAAGTATGAAGTCTCGGCGAAGCGGAATGTTCGAATACTAATCATCATTTAGTGACTAATTGGGCGCTATTTTATCTTTTGGCTTTTTGGTCCAATCGGAAAAGGCATGTTTTTAGTGGTATGATACGGTTAATTCGTTAATTGGTGAATTGTCTATATATGTGATAAAAAAAAAAATTTAACCAGCGTGCCGACTGTGTCTGTGACGATGTGCGCTGTACTGCGGTCTGCATGCCTTGCCATCGATTTTCGTTTAGATGTGTCTGTACATGCAAAAATCTGTCTGTCTGTGAGGGCATGTGGTGTTGAGTGGTTCTGGCGGAAGTAGAGACAGGATATGGAAAAGAGGGAATAAAATGGGATAAGCAATAAAGTCTCAAAAGTGAAGGTGGGTAGGCGTGAGAAAAGATAAAAAAAAGAGTGCGATGATGCTAAGGCCTCCTGTGGGTCAGTACGAACTGGAATGGAGTGTGTGGGTGTGTGGTGTGGTGTTGGTGGATAGGATTCTGTGTAGTTGTGGTGGTGGTGTAAAGTCAGGAGGCAATTGGAGAATAGAGTACGTGGAGTGGCAATTAGGATGGGCAATAGAATAGTATTAGCGAATCAGGTGCGTTGTGTGTTATGGTGTGATTGTATGTTAATGTTGGTAGTGATTGTTGTCTTCAATTAACGTCAGCATTCTCAGGCAGACATGGGTAAAGTGATAGTTATCGAAGGGGTTGTGGGTGAAGTGTGTGGTAGTGTCGTGTGTGTGCGTGGGTGTGATGAATGTTTTGTGGTGTGTTGAGTGATGTCGAGTACTGCTGGTAAGGTCAGTGAAACACAAGAAATATTTAGATGGCGACATGCACTGTGCTTATAGATAGAGTTAAGGACAAACTCACTGAAGGACGTCAATAAGCAGGCGCACACATGTCCAAAAGACGGCAGATCGTGAAGACCGGAAAAACAGGGGAAGAAACACAGCGAGCAGACAAGACATATCAGAGGGTAACAACAAGGTTTTGAGTAACACGTGGATCTACCACGTGCAGGGACATTGAAAAGGATTCATTGCAACGAACAGAGAAAGCTAACTGATAGGGAAAAAAAAGTGCGGGGGAAAAAAAACTATAAACAAGTAAAGTGAAATAAGGTGAGAGGTGAAACATCGGGAGCTAGCTAAGCTCTGTAAGCTTAATGGGGTGCAAGTGCAAGAAACTCCGGGATCTGTCCGAAGAATGGAAAAGGAATGGTCAAGAGGAGCAGAGGCGAAGAAGGAAAATGTAGAGGGAGTATCGTCTAGTCGGAGTGTAGGAGAAGGGGCGAAAAATAAACGGGGGGGGGGGGGAAAAAGGGAGGGGGTCAGCGGACGAAGAACGTCATTCTAAGAGGAAAGAGGCAAGAAGAGCAAGACCGATTGGAATTTACCCATCACCGCAAGAGAGTGCTCGCTCTTCTTTGTTCCCAAAGAAGTTATTGATGAGATGGAATATGTTGCGAACAAGGGAAGCGCAGAAGGGAAAAAAGCGGAGTGAGGGATAAAAAAAATTGAAAAACGAACCTCTCGTCTGGTTAGCCGAACCACAAACAGTAAACATTTAGCAGGAAAAAGATGAAATCGGGCTGTAGGGCGAACGGGCGTGGAGTCTAAGTAGTGCGCAAGATAGAGTCAGAGGCCTCTACCTACCTCGTCGGACGAGTGAAGGATTAAAAAGTAAACGATTAAGAAACTCCTGATACAGGAACGTAGAAAAGCAGGTGGTTCCTTTTCTTCTTCCCTCTTCCTCCCTTCTTCCTGGCACTCCTGTCCATCCCGTCGTGCGGATAAGGAAAGGAGATCTAAGTGCGAAGAAAGTAAAACAAAGTCTAAATGCGATCCAACCTCCTCGAAACTAGAATCTCGACAATGACGGCGTGGAAAATAAGAATATATATACTTAAATGTTCCCGAGGAAAGAAAGCCTTAACCATTGCATTATGCTCGAAGAGATAGCATGAAAAAGACGATAGCGATACCATGAAAGCCTCTAAGCCTCGTACAGATGTACAGTTAGTTTGAACGACAAAAGTAAAAAAGCAAATAAGGCGTGAAGAGGGGGGTTGAGAAGATAGTAGGTCATGTTTGCTCAGTGATTAACAATGAATATGCAATGAAAGATGAGCAAGAGTGGAACCAGGCAAAGAATTCTCTCATCTCTCCCTCCTCTCTCCTCTCTTACTCTCCCTCTCTCTCTCTCTCAATATGACGGGTGTGCTTAGTTCTGATTTTATATTTTGGTTCCACAAAATATTGATTTTGTGATAGTTTTATCCCAGTAAGTGCTTACTGCACGCAATCTTCGGCGGATTGACCTGTCTAAAATCCGGTATCCGTCATAGGTATTAATGGTTTTTGGCTTGTTTTCACAACTTTACTTTTCTTCTGTCCTATGCATTGCGTCGTAATTCTTTTTTGTTTATTATTGCTTTGATAGGATTAGTCTGGTTTTTTTTTTTTTTTTTTTTTTTTTTTTTTTTTCATTTTTTTTTCCCCGGGGCAGGATGACAAAAATCTGTAAAACTTATTCTCTAACGCTTAACGCACCGATAACTTTGACTTGACTTCACACACAACACACCACACACCACACACAACACACACACCACATACACCACACACACATACACACCCACACACACACACCCACACACACACACCACACACCACACACACGCACGCACCACGCACGCACGTCGACGCACACACACACACTGCGCGCACACACACACACAACACCCACACACCCACACACACACACACACACGCACACACAACACACACACACACATAACACACACCACACACACACACATACTACACACACACACACCACACACCACACACACAACACACACACACACACACACACACACACACACACAACACTCCACACACACACACACACACATACACACAGTACACACACACAACACACACACACCGGACCCACACACACCACATACACACACACACACACACACACACATCACAACACACACACCACACAACTGGCACACCGACACACACACCACACACAACACACACACACACACCACACACACACACACACACACACACACACACACACACACTCACACTACCACACACACACCACACACTCACACATACACACACATCACCACACACTAACACACATCACACCACCCAAGCACACACATCACACACACAACTACACACACACACCACACACACACGACACATATAATGGCTTTGAAGGGGAATCGATCTGTCGAACCTCCTGGCAGGGAATAACATTCCAGGACGCTTACCACCGCGCGCACCTCGGACGCGTCGGTCCGATACGCCCTGGGACACGTGACCTCCCTTTTGTGCTGACTGATGTTTGACCCTAGGGTCGCTGAGACCCTGTGAGGTTGAAAGGGGGTTGACAGCTGTAGGGAATATTGCACAAAGAAAGGAGACGAATCCATAAATGGCAGGTACTAGGTGGGTTATGAGGGGGGCGACGGGAGCGGTGAGACGCGAATTTTTTTTTTTTTTTTTTTTTTTTTTTTTTTTTTTTCGTACCTGTTAGCTTTGAAATTCTTCTGAGTGGAGAATGTGTGTGGGTTTTTTTCATCCTCTTCCTGTCCCCCCACCCCCACCCCCCACCCCCCCCCTGCCCCCCCCCCCCCCCCCCCTTTGCGCCCCCTTTCCCTCTTGTCTTTGGTATATTAAGTCTATTATAGTAGTGTAGTAGTTTTGTGTTAGTTGGTGTTGTTGTAGCAGTAGCGTAGTATCACTTTGTTATTTATGGTTTTTGTTATTATTACTACCATTGTTCTACTGGTGTTGCTGGTTCTTTGCTAGTTTCTACAGAGCACGACGGCAGGTCAACATCTGAAAACCGAATCACGAACTGATTGTTAGCCAATACGAATCTGTCAAACCTGCCAAACAGTCACAAGAAATTAATGTGCCAATACATCTGGTACAAAACATGAACAAACGAATCACAAGACAAAACACGAACGCGTTTCTACTACGTCCCTTCAGGCAAGATAAACCACACAACACAGGGACTACGATACTGAAGAGCGCGCATTTTACTTGACAAGGTAACGGTCACTTGCTTGTTCTGGCATTTTCGTTGACCTGTGTGTGGGTTGTTTATCTTACCTGAAGCAGGCCTAAGAGGTCGAAACGCGTCGTGTTTGTCTGAGGGATTTGTTTTTGTTTCATGTTTGACATGTTTTATTGCCTAAAACTTTTTAAAGAAGTTGTTTTTGTTGTTTTGTTGGTTGTGAAATACCGTGGGCATTACAGGTTTCAACCAATCAAAACAAAAAAGGCAATGGTTCCATTGACCCCTTTTAAACAATAACGCAATCACATAGGCAAAGGAAGGACCGAAAGAAGAAGAAGAAGAAAAATAAACGAAAGAAAGACAAGAGAAATAACCACAAAACCGTTTTCCTCCCTGTTTTTCCATATCCCACAACTGTTTTCCATGTTTGTTTTTTTTCCTCGGATAGTCCACAACTGTAGTTTCCATGTTTTTTCTACCTAAGAGTCCACCTGTTTTTTCCTGTTTTTTGTCCTAATAGTCCACAACTGTTTTCCATGTTTTTCCTCATTCCTACCCCAACTCTTTTTTTGTTTCCTAATAGTCCACAAACTGTTTTCCGTGGTTGTTGTTTGAAGTCCCGTGGCATTACAGGGTTCGTCTAATATACAACAACTGTTTTCCCAATCTAATAGTCAAACAAGGCGTGTGGTCCCATTGACCCATTTTAAACAAGTCCCAGACACAACTCAATCCAAGGAAAACGAAGGAAAGAAAGAAAAGACGTTAGCAAAGATGTTTTTTCCTAAGTCCCCACAACTTTTTTTCATGTTTTTTTCTAATATCCACAAAAGTTTTCCCTGGTTTTTCCTAAAAGTCCACCACACTGTTTTCTCATGTTTTTCCCTAATAGTCCACAACTGTTTTCCATGTTTTTTTCCTATAATCCACTAACTGTTTTTCCATGTTTTTTCCTAATAGTCCACAACTGTGTTTTCATGTTTTCCTAATAGTCCACAACTGTTTTTTTTTCCTAATAGTCCACAACTGTTTTTTGTTTTTCCTAATAGTCCCACAACTGTTTTCCCATGTTCCATTTTTTTTTTTTTTCCTATAGTCCCACAACTCTTTTTTCCCTGTTTTTTTCCTAATAGTCCACAACTGTTTTTCCATGTTTTTTTCCTATTAGTCCACAACTGTTTTTCCCTGTTTTTTTCCTAATAGTCCACAACTGTTTTCCATGTTTTTTCTAATAGTCCACAACTGTTTTCCCTTTTTTTTCCCTCATAGTCCACACGTTTTTTTTTTTTCCATGTTTTTTTTCCTAATAGTCCACAACTGTTTTCCATGTTTTTTTCCTAATAGTCCACAACTGTTTTTCATGTTTTTTTTCCTATAGTCCACAACTGTTTTCCATGTTTTTTCCCTAATATGTTTTGTTCCACACAACTGTTTTCCATGTTTTCCTAATAGTCCCACAACTGTTTTTTCCCTGTTTTTTCCTAATAGTCCACAACTGTTTTCCATGTTTTTTTCCTAATAGTCCACAACTCTTTTCCCATTTTTCCTAATAGTCCTGAGTAGGGACTGCAATATGCAGTGGAATGAAATTATGTGAACAATAAATAAATAAATAAATAAATAAAACAAACTCTGGTCATGCACCGATGACGGAATATCAAATGAAAAGAAGAGAGAGAGAGAGGAGAGAGAGAGAGAGAGGAGAGAGAGATGAGCGACGAGAGACGAGAGAGAGAGAGAGAGAGATGAGATGAGGCGAAGAAGAGGGAACGGAGTGTGGGCATAGAGTGTGGTACACTACTGGACAATAGTTAGCATGTGTGTCCAACAGACAATAAAATGAAAAGGACAAAGAATACACAAAACTTGGAACAGAGAGAGAGAGACTTGGAGAGAGAGAGAGAGAGAGAGAGAGAGAGAGAGAGAGAGAGAGAGAGTAGAGAGGAGCGAGGAGAGAGGGAGAGGAGGGAGAGAGAGGGAAAGAGAGCGAGAGAGAGAGACGAGAGAGAGGAGAAGAGAGAGAGAGAGAGAGAGGAAGGAGATGGGGTGGGGGGGGGGGCAAGGAAAGAAGAGGGGTGAACGCCATAAAAATGGGAAGAAGTAATAAACACAAAATGTTATCATTTGTGGTACGGCATGACATACGTAGAAGGCAATGCACATGTGTAACATAGTACCCCCGAGAGAGAGCAGATCAAAAAATAGAGAGAGATGAGAGAGAGAGAGAGGAGAGAGAGAGAGAGGAGAGAGGAGAGAGAGAGAGAGAGGGACAACATGAGAAATGCACAAAATGCAATCATTTCTGATACGGCATGAACATACGTATAAGGTATAATGTTAACATAGGAGGAGCATGCTTTAAAAAAAAAAAAAAAAAAAAAGACATGAATTAAAGAGACAGACAGACAGAGAGAGTGAGCCCGAGAGAAAACGAAGAAAAAAAAAAAAAATAAAAAAAAAAGAGAAAACAAAAAAGGAAAAACGACGGAGAGAAAGCAAACTGAGGGGGAGAAGGAGCGGAGAACACGAGGAGGGAGCGGAAAAGAGAGCAAGTACAAGAGGAGGACAACGAGGAACGGGGAGGAACCACTCAATCAGAACACCGTTAGAAACCTTGAGAAAATCACCCAAAGAGGAGGACCTGAAACGGAGAAGAGGGGAACGGGAGAAAATCATGTTACAGACAATCGCATTATTAATAGTATGGATGAAAATGAGCCTGAGAGTGAGAGGGGCGGCAAAAAGAGAGAATCATTTGAGAGAGAGATAGAGAGAGAGAGAGGAGAGGAGAGAGAGAGAGGAGAGGGGAGAGCCGAGACAAGACAGAGAGAGAACAGACGACAGACAGCAGAGGGGAGAGACGAGGAGACCAAGAGAAGGAGATGGGGAGACAAGCACAGGCAAGAACTCAGAGGCAAGAAACAGACTGACAACCAGACAGAGAGTCATAGAGAAGAAAGAGCTGTTGTCGGAGAGAGATAGAAAGCGGGTGGGTAAACGGTAGTGGAAATGCACCAAATTTAAGTGAAGGTGTGGGTGAGTGTGTGTGTTGTGTGTGTGTGGTGAGTGTGGGTGTGTGTGTGGTGTGTGTGTGTGTGTG
>JADBJO010002222.1:257174-264674 GCA_016801955.1 Conus betulinus
AACTCTCGCCTGCCTTCAAATCCAAGGAATTAATTACAGAGCAAGAAAGCTTTTATTAACTTTCAAGGGACACAGGATTAATGCCAGCTATAAGAATTTATTCGGTATGTGTGTGCCCGTGTAATAGAATTGAAAAAAAAAAAAACAACTCTATTCTAAAAAAAAAAATGCATGTACATTTGTATGCGTTAAATATATGTCACTGTGTATTAATGTATTGATTTATGTATGTCAGTTGTCATTGTATGTATGGACAATTAAAGAGAGAGAAAAAAAAGTATTTTACTATCCCAGTTTTGTCTATAACAGTCAAAAAAAAACTTTCAAGGGAAAAAACAAACAAAAAAAAAAAAAAAAGGCAGCGAGGGAGGAGAAAAGAGAAAAAAAAAAAGGTACAAAAATTGGTTTGTGTGGGATGTTAAGACATTTCTCTTCCCGACCCCGGGGATAAATCATGGCCAGTGACGCCTGTGTGTTTCCTTACAAATGCACACGTTTTTGCTGATGTTAGTGTTTGGGCGATTGATTCAAAGTGTCTGGGTTTGTTAATGTTCTATTGTGTGGTGTATTGGCACTCTCACTCTGATAATGTGCTGCTTTATACAAAGATGAACAACATAAATGAAACAAAAGATGTCATCATTTTCTTTTCTTACTGTTTTTTTCCCCAGAGAGAGAGAGAGAGAGAGAGAGAGAGAGAGAGAGAGAGGGAGGGAGGGAGGGAGGGAGGGAGGGAGGAGAGAGAGAGAGAGAGACTGAGAGACACTGAAAGTCAGACAGACAGACAGACAGACAGACAGACAGGCGGACAGACAGAGGTGTAATCGTGCAGATGTATGTAAAATGTCTTAAAACTCGGCTCACCAACTGGCTTTTCTCCGATAAGGGCAGCCTCCTCCTTCCCCCCCTCCCCCTCCTCCCCCTCTCCCTCTCCTCCCTCTCTCTCTCTCTCTCTCTCTCTCTCTCTCTCTCTCAAGTTAGTTATGACACTACTTGATATAGTTCTACTGCATTACTGTTGCTTGCTTGCAAAGTGTTTCATGTTTTCATAAACGGACAAGAAAGTAGGTAGACATACATAGATAAGTAGAATAATTACATACTGTCTGTAAGGGCTTCCACAATTGTCCCAATGAATTTGGTTTAGAATGTAACTGGAAATTTTACTACGGCTGTTGTTTTAGTGGTGGTGGTAGTCGTGGTGGTGTGTGTTTACACACTGGAGAGAGAGAGAGAGGGGGGGGGGGGGGGGGGGGCAAACCATGGGAAAGAAAGTTGGGAGATAAACAGCGGGATAGAAATGCATATGCACTGAATATATCAAAAATCAGTCGGAAAATGTATTTAAAGCAAAGACCAAATAAAACATCTTTTGACCCAACCTTTTTGTATGATCATAACAACCGAATAGGATTGTATTATTATAACAACCGAGAAGGATACATTTCTACTTTGTAACGTGGCGTATAATGGAGCCAAAACAAACAAAACAAAACAAAAAACAAAACAAAACAAACAAACAAAAAAACAAACAAAAACGCTCCGCGACTCGCATAACCAACCTGTCTCCAGGTTAAGCGACAACCACTTTGTTATCAAGTACATGTCGGATACTGATCGACGTTACAGATACGCCCAAAGCCAATCGACTCCAGACGACGACTTGATCATCGCGGGCCGTTGGTACTGGCCGAGAATGTACAGACTTCGTTACGTGTCCCCCAACAACCAAACGGTCTTTCACGAAAGGCTCAGGGGTGGCCGGCGGGGGGGGGGGGGGGGGGGGGGGTGGGGGGTTCAGAACCAGTTGGAAAAACCTACCACGCCAAGCCCATTGGCAGACCATGAATCGTACGAACACACTCCAGGCACACTCCAACAAGAGGGAGGGCACACCAGCCCTCTGTACGCCCTTGTATACAAAGGCGACGTCACGAATCTATGCTTGACAATGTGACGAAACGAAGTAAAAACTAGAGGATCTGCCTGTTTTTTTTTTTCTTAATCAGAGGGAGGACAACAGTCATACTACCACCAAAGATTTCCAACCCTCAATGAGTAAATTGAAACTAAACGAAGCCGACAAAGCCAAACAGCTAACCGATCTGGTTGCAACCGATGGATTTACCCCCCCCCCCCCCCCTCCCCCGCGCTATGTAAAAGGCCTTAAAAGGTTCTTCTGCCTCTCCTGAGAGACTTGAAACCCTAACTAAGAATGCTGTGTTGGATGCAGGTGAAAGAGCTACTACTATTCAATATTTTCCTGAGCCACTGCGCAAGTAGGCTGTATGGGAATAAAACAATGCGGGAATTTTGTAGAATATGGCTGGCGGTGCCAGTCTGACGTAGGTGCAAAAACAGCGTCAGATGAGGAGTCAGCATTGAAACTGAAGCCAGCAGAATGTTTTCGTGATCCAGTCCCGTAGAAGGTAGAGAGGAGAGAGAGAGAGAGAGAGAGAGAGAAGTGGTGGCGGCGGAAGAGGAAGTGGCGGCGGAAGGGTACATCCCCAATACAACTCACACACACACACACACACACACACACACACACACACACACACACACACACACACACACACACACACACACACACACACACACACACACAAACGCTTGTAAAGTTTCTCACTTTTATTTAACATGCATATACTACTTGCATAATATACTGCAAATACCAAAGTGTTAAGGCTCTCTCTTAAGAGAGAGAGAGAGAGAGAGAGAGAGAGAGAGAGAGAGAGAGAGAGAGAGAGAGAGTTACTGGCTCATTTATTTAGGAACTTTATGTAATTCTTGTTTTTACCAAAAAAAAAAAAAAAGCGATTTTGCAAAACCCCCGAATGAAACAGTAAGATTATTGAATGTAATCCTACTGGCGACTTCACATTTTGACTACACTATGTGAATTCACTGTAAGATATAATATATAGTTTTCAGAAAACCCTGTTAAAAGTCTGACTCCACACCTAGCAGTAGAAGGGGCGAGGATAGTTCCATGAAGGAATATAATAATAACAAGTAAAGAAATCCGCATGCCCTTGCCTGTTTCAGTTTAAAATAGTAGCAGAAAAAGTGTTGGAAGCTCATGGAACACAAAGCGCAAATCCAACACCTTTTAGTAAGCCCTGGCCCAGGAAAATTAGACCACATAGGAGAAAGATGCACAAGAAACATTTAAAAGCCAAGAATATTTCCTCAAAAGGACACGGCAACAGTTTGACCCTAGTTTGTACTGACACCCAATGTAACTTTGACAAGAGATCAGATCTCCATTTGCCGAATGTCTGACTGCTTTGCACCAACCCCAAGACAACCCATGGATGTAAGCGACCAAGTATTGGGCACCCATGCTTGGGCCGAGCATCTCCGATGGCATCGCTTCCATGAGAAACAGAAAATTAACAAAGCGGTGGGCGAAGCTGAGAAAGATAACGACAATGAAGAGTCCTTTGAAAAAAGACCATGGTATAGACCTACCACAAGAAGTGCCCCGAGAGATGATCCTGCCCTAGAAGCATTCATTGAAGCGTGCACTAGGGATTTCCTGGACATCAAAAGTCGAAAGCGAATCAAGGACAACCTCACCAAAAGCCAGCGCAATGCCCTGCGAGATCTTCGCAATCTACCTCTAACACATCAAGCAGCCTGTCGGTTTGCAGACAAATTTGCAACAACAGTCATCACCCCACTATCTTATGATGATAAGATAATACAACAAACATTAACAGACGACAACCAGTTTGACATACTAGCAACAGACCCAACTAGAGACACCACCAAAAGAGTCAAATGCTGGGCAGACAAGTGGCTCATGAGGGGAGAGATTGATGAGGATGTGCACGTTTTTGTGACAAACAATCCTGAAGCATCCTGCCAAATGTAAGCGCCTGGTCAAGACCCACAAATCCTTTCCCTATCCATACAGACTACTCCTGTCAGGCAGTGGGACGCCAATACAACCATATCTAAATTTATCCAGACAGCCATGAGCCATTTAACTAGTCATTTACCTTATCAAATTATCGATACAAAAGAATTCCTGAAAAAAATGGACACTGTCAACAAAGAAGTGGCTCCACTCCCCCCATCAGCTACTTTGGCGGTATGCGATGTTGTCTCACTGTACCCAAGTGTGGACAATGCTATGGGAGTCCCAGCTGTTGCCCAAATGCTCAGTGACCATCCTTCTCCACTGAATGTGTCTACGGACTGCGTTATTTGAGGGGCTGAAAATAGCACTTGACAACAATGCCTGTGCATACACAGATGGTGAAGGTAAGACTTTGATTGCAGCTCCCAATCATGGGACAGCAATGGGGCCCTGCCATGCGTGCGACTATGTGGATGTTTTCATGGTGAAACTGGATGAGAAACTGGTACAAGAAACTCCAGTTCCACTGATATCCTCTCTGGTGGTGTGAACAAGGAATCTTTAGAGATAGAAACCCTCAACTGGAGCAGATTCAGAGATGATGGCTTTGCAATTTTACCAGACTCCGCTGATGCCAGTGCTTTTGAAACACACCTACAGAATTTGCATCCCCCGGGTATAAAATGGACAGTTTCCTGTGGTAGAGAAGCAGAATACTTGGACGTCAGGGTGAGTATAAATAACGCTGGGCTCATCGAAACAGATGGTTTTTTCGAAGAATTGCCATAGCTACCTCCCCCCTTCCTCCTGCCACCCCAAGTCAGTCTTCAGAGGCATAGCAAGAAGCATTGCGACCAGACTAAGAATGTTAATCAGCAAAGACGAACAGCTGAAAGAGAGGACAAGGGAATATGCAAGATACCTAACCTTGTCAGGCTGGCACTATGACAAAGCCTTCAAAGAGATCTCTCAGGGAGCGCAAAATCAAGAGATGCAATACTCCATCAGCCCCCGTAAAAAAGCAGAGTAAAAAGATAGCTTGGGTCACAAAATTTGACCCTCGAGCTCCATCGAGAACTGCCATCATTAAAAGGAACCTCCATCTCCTGTACTCAAACCCCCAAAACAAATCTGTGTTTCCCTCCAAGTGTATCATTGCAGCGGACAGGAGACTCAAAAACTTGGGTGAAATCTACAAACCCACTGTGCCAAGACGACTTGTAGAGCATGGACCCAAAGAGTGTCCTGGCTTCTTTAGATGTACAAGGAAATGCGACACCTGTAGGCATGCCAGGGATACACAGGAACTGGTGTCTCCATGGGATGGGCGGTCGTGGAAAATACTACAACATCTTACTTGTACGTCTGCTAATGTGATATATGTTATCAGGTGCAGTCTGCACCCACAGCAATGGTATGTAGGCTCAACCACAAACCTGAAATTACGCTGGGCCAACCATAAAAGTGACGTCAACAGAGGCAAGGCCAACAAGTGCATGGTTGCCCACCACGTGAACACAACACCTCACCCAAAAACAACCATGATGTCCCATTTCTGTCCATCTGCCCAATCGAGTCAGTGAGTGGGGGGGATGCAAACCTCCTTCGTAGGGAACTATATTGGCAGGCAAATTTGGGTACATTGTTTACAGGTCTCAACCGCAGAAAAGATTTAAATGCATGTATTCAAAGAAGAGTCCAGTATCAAAACAGTTAGGCCACAAAAAGTTTGACCCCCCCCCCCCCCCCCCAATTACCTTTCTCTGCATCTCTCTTCCTATAACCCCCCATGATCGCGCGCGGTCGCGCGCGCGTACACACACGCACACACCTCCTCCCCATTTCTTCTGAATGCTTCTCTGTCTTTCCCCTTCTCCTTCCCTCACGTTCTATCTACACACTACAACCACTCCCCCCCCTACCCCACCACACCCCTCATCTCCCCTTCCGCCACTTCACCTCCTACTTCCAATTCTTTCTACTCCTATCTTATTCACTAATTATCCTCTCCCATGCCAAGTAAAGAGCGAAAGGAACGTATGGAAATTTAAAGTGAGATAGTAGGTTACGTCACAATGTCACGTGAGTTGATATGTTATTAATTTCGGAATTGAAGGGGTTAGATAGTCGTTAAAGTTGGAGTTGTGATTGGTGTCTGTCTTAATTTTTCCGAACTTACCAAAAATCGAAGGCAGGTTTTCTGTGTCATTATTGGGGCTTGGGGGGGGGGGGGGGGGGGGGGGGGGGGGGGGGGGGGGGGTTGGTCAGCGTAAAAACATTTGAGTAGATTTTACAGCCCATGTCTAGGATGATGGCCAGTGCACCTGGTCAAGCTAAGAACATGTACTCAGCTGTTTTTGATTTGCCCCATCTTATTGTCTTTAGGCAGTGATATGTTTTGAGAAAAGACAGAGCTGACCTGTGCACAGGGGTAAGTAAGTTCATAATGTCGTGTACTTTTTACTGAAAAGTAAAGCTTATAAACTTTCAAGGAATTGCCACAGAGAGTTATTTAAAGTTTAGTAAACTCAGGAAGTAGGGGATGGTCACAGTAGCGTTTGATAATGAGAGTAATACTGGTAGCAGGTTTAGTCATAGTATACTATTCAATAATTATTTTACTGTTTGTGAGACTGGTTGTGTTATGTACAACGACTACTAGTACGGAAGGAGATAGTAAATGTGTGCTCTTAGTAGTGGTAACAGGGGCTGATAAAAAGGAAAATGGTGATCTCCATCTAGCAACACTATGTTATGAGCCCCTGAGTCAAACGGCTCAACAGTTTGGGTAGGATTGGTGTTGGTGGTGCAGGTGCATACATGTGCATGTGTAAGCGTACAAGTGTGTGCAGACGCGGGGGTGGTGCGGGGGTGCGTGCGTGCGTGCGTGTGTGCGTGCGTGCGTGTGTGCGTGCGTGCGTGTGCGTGCGTGCGTGTGTGTGTGTGTGGTATTGTGAGAGTAGACGAACATCGTCTATGACGAGTAATGTTTGAGATAGGGTCCCTGTTGCTCTCTGCCGCACCCCCCCTCCCCCCCCCCGCCCCCCCCCCCCCCCCCCCCCCCCCCCCCCCCCTTTTCTTACTTTCTTTCCCCTTCCACACTCGGAGCATTTCGTTTTGACACCCCCTCGTCTACGTTGTTGTGCCGCCACCCCCCCCCCCCCCCCCCCCCCACGGGATACTTGCATCCCTCCCCTCTGGGTTTGGTGTGACCAAAGTTGTAATGGACACAGACGTTGCAGCATAACAACTGATGAATGGACTTTATGTGTTGGATTCGTTAGAATATATGTATATTGTAGTCTCGAGTCAGAGAAAAAATCTTGATGTATAACACTTTATCATGATGGGATGGGATTGTGTGTGTGTGTGTGTGTGTGTGTGTGTGTGTGTGTGTGTGTGTGTGTGTGTGTGTGTGTTCGTGTGCGTGTGTGCGTGTGTGTGCGCTCGCGCGTGCGCGCGTGCGTCCGTGCGTGCGTGTGTGTGTGTGTGTGTGTGCGTGTGCGTGCGTGCGTGTGTGTGTGTGTGTGTGTGTGTGCGTGCGTGCGTGTGTGTATGTGTGTGTGTGTGTTTGTGTGTGTGTGTGTGTGTGTGTGTGTGTGTGTGTGTGTGTGTGTGTATGTGTGTGTGTG
>JADBJO010002222.1:269674-274674 GCA_016801955.1 Conus betulinus
AGAAGCCTTTTTTTTTTTTTTTTTTTTGTTTTTGTTTTTGTGTCAGCTTGCTGGCAACATTTTTCTCTCCTTACGAGTGTAGCCCTACAAAAAAAAAAAAAAAAAAAAAAAAGACACACGGCTTAATGTGTGCGGCTCCATGGTTAAAATCTGAAATTTGAAAAGCTAATTTTCTGTCCTCCATTATACTTCAGGCACGATATTGAAGATGAACTAATACATCCCGGTTCACCGACAAGCGAGCGGTGGGTGTGGGTGCGACAACAACTCTGCAACGTGAATTATCAGGAAAGTGTTGTGTGTAAACAGTAGAATGTGTCTTTTCTTTCTTTCTTTCTTTCTTTCTTTTTTTTTTTTTTTTTTTTGGAAAAGAATATTATTCAGGTAACTACTAAGCAGGGATGACAAGTACAATCGCCAAATATTTCAAGTGGTACAGGAGGAGGTAAGAGAAAACAAGGTGATAGCCCGGGTTCAAGTGGTGGTCCTGGTAGTCCTATTAGTCCTGAAGACCGGGAAAAAAAAAAAAAAAAAAAAAAAAAAAAAACAGAGACAGGAAAGTGATCCAGAATCTGATGAAGAAATGTCGCTCACTACTCTGCAAGAGATTAACGAAAAACTAGTCTTGTTGGCTGTAGCTAAAGACGATATTAGGCAAATCAGACATGATATAGACACATTGACCAAGTCATTACTTGCAAAAAATGAAAAAAAAAAAAACTTGAAAGTTCAATCTTCGACTTAGAAACAGAAAGAGATAAACTAAACAGTGAATAGTAAAGCTTAAAGAGGACAATCTAACTTTGAAAAGTGAACTGGATCAAGAAAAGAAAATTAACAAAAACATCCAGGTGACACTGAATGACCATGAGCTGTATGGGTGTTCATGGAATGTTCGTGTATACCGGATCAAAGAAACAGAGCGAAGCAAGACCGAGACAGCAGAAGACTGCATCAAGAAATGTACGGACATCTTTACTCGTCAAGTTGGTGTTCCAGTTTCCTCGGCTGACATTCAAATCGCACAGCGTACAGGCAGGCCTGGTGCGAACGGAAAACCTCGTCCCGTCATCGTCCGTTTCTTCTCCAGACAGAAAAAAAAAATGTACAGTACCAGCCGCCGTGGCGTAGTGGTTAGCGTCGCGGAGACCCGGCTGGGAGGTCGTGGGTTCGAATCCCATCAGAGTCATGTGGGTTTTTCTGCCCCGACCGGCGCCTACCCAGAGTTGAGTTTGCTACGGGCTCAGTTGGGAAGACTGGGACCACACAGTCGAGTTTCATCCACTTAATGGATGCGTTTCTGAGAGTGTTGCTCAAATTTCCTGACCAACACTGCAGGTGCCTGTATCTCTCGGGCCTGGTTAACGCCGGGATATATTATGAAAGGAAGCGTAGAGTACAGCCCTGTCATGTAGTCTCAGACCGAAAGGGAAATCCGTAGCATCATCTTAATCATCCTCATTCTCATCGATCAGCATTAAAAAAAAAAAAAAAAAAAAAAGAAAGAAAAGAAAGAAAAAATGTACAGTATTAACCTCTAGGAGAAAACTGAAGAATTCGGGTGTGTCGATTAACCAGGACCTTACTAAATAAAATGACTTTCTGTTGAAAAAGGCCAACGAACATTCTGGTCTTCAAATGGAAAGATGCCTGGTCTTCAAATGGAAAGATTCTGGCCAAGATGAAAAACGGAAAGCTGTTGAAGGTTGACTTAGACTCGAACATTGTTGAAAAATTTCTGAAAGAATCATTAAATGGGCTGGGCCTTTTTTTTTTTCTTTTTCTTTTCTTTTTTCTCCTTTTGCGTCCTTTTGGGCTTTTTGTTTTGATGTCATTTGACTTACCTTTTTCAAAGAAGTTTTTTTTTCCATACTGTGACCTCCTCTCTCTCTCTCTCTCTCTCTCTCTCTCTCTCTCTCTCTCTCTCTCTCTGGGACTCCCCCCCCCCCCCCCCCACACACACACACACACGAAAGTGTGGACACGCATACACGCGCACGCTCTCATTCATTCTCATAAGGTCCCACTTGCATTCAGACACACATACCCTTGACTCAATCTCCATCAACACACCTACACGCGCGCGCGAGCGCCAGCGCGCGTGCATATACGTGTTTACCGATATGAAACAGAAGAATCTGAATGATTTGCTTTTCAAAAGTGTGGGACTAGGTGTGTGCTGATGCCGGAGCTAAGCTGTGTAGTGGTGATGCTGGGATGACGGTCTGTCGCATGTGTGCAGGTTGGTAACAGCCGCAACAGTACGAAAAGTCATGTTCACGTTTTGACCGTCACTGAGACGGTAGGAAGAAAGGTGGCAGAGTGGTTAAGACGTTCGCCTGCCAATCCAACGTGTGAGAAGTGCGTGGGTTCGAGCCCTGCAATTTCTCGCCCTTTCTTTCCCCGTTTGAATGACAAATCGAACTGAACGTCAAGTCCATTGGATGGGGACTATAAGCGAGTCGGACCCGTGTGCCTTCCTGGCCCCTGCACACGTTAAAGAGTCCACGGCAGTTGAAATGGAAAAGAGCAGGGGGGTTTCCCCGCTGCCCTGGCAAAATTAACGTAGATTGAAGATAGCCGCTGGGTTTCTTTCTCACCAAGTGTCACTTACTGTTATCGTGTGTCATCGTGTACCGGTGGAAATGGAGGACACGTATAAACATCGCATGCATCCTATGTGAGAAACTGAAGGAATAAATGAGATAAATGAAAATGAGTGACTGATATTCGAATGGTACGGGAAACAACTGAATGAGCGCCAATAGGCTGCTCTTCGGCCGGCTCTACCTGGGTAGGCAGCCCGTTGAGTGAGTGAGGTAGCGTGTTTATCGTGTAGCGCGCTTAGAGCTTGGTCTGTGACCTAGGATAGGCGCTATATAAATACTCAATATAAGAATAATAATAGTACCCTGTACCCCCCATTATCCCTCGTTGTCCGCGTTCCTCCTTCCTCCCGCGCCTATACACAGACTGTAGAGAGAGGGGAGTGGAAGGGAGAGAGGTCAACGATAGAGATGACTGAACTGTGGATGTATAAGGTGATACTTCCACACTCTCTTTTTTTTTTTTCCCTCTTGACTGTTTCCATTCCCGCCCAGGAAAATGCAATAGCGGTACTATAGTTTGCTCTGTTCAAGCTTATGTTTGCGCCACATCATTATTATGCTTCGACTCTGTTCACGGTTCTGTTCGTGCTTTGATTCTGTTCACGAAGCTACTGCACACGGTACTCCTCTATGATTGTGCCCACAATTTTTTTTTTTTTTTTTTTGAGAAGAAAGCTCCTGTTACCTTTATCTTACAATCTTTCCCTAGCTCACTCTTAGCCATTTCGTTTTTTTGTTTGTTTGTTTGTTTGTTTGTTTTTTGTTTGTTTGTTTGTTTGTTTTTTTTTGTTTGTTTGTTTGTTTGCCAAGGGGGGAGGGTTGGAGGGTGACTCGGGGGAGATGGGCACTGGAGAGAACACAGACGCGCGGGCGCATCCGCGTGCGGGGGGCGATAGGGATATCAACTGTTTGCAAATACAGGTGCACTGTTTCACATCCAAGTTTTTAGGCATACTCTGTCTGTCTGTCTGTCTGTCTGTCTGTCTGTCTGTCTGTCTGTCTGTCTGTCTCTCTCTCTCGTTCTGGCTCTTTCTGATTGTCTTGTTAAGCAAGAGTGACCGGACAAAATGGCAAAATGAAACCAGCCGCCGTGGCGAAGTCGTTAGAGACACGACGTCCTGGCTGGAAAATAGTGGGTTCGATTCTCATCAGAGCCATTTATTTGTGACACTTTTCTTTTTTTTTTTTTTTTGCTTTTCCTTTGTTCGTTTTTTTTTTTTTTTTTTTTTTTTTTTTTTCTGACCGGCTCCTGTTCAGGATTGAGTTTGCTCTGGGCTCAATTGAGAAGACTGTGACCACACAGTCGAGCTTTACCCACTTAAAGGATGGCGTCTCTGAGAGTGCTGCTCCAATTTCCTGATCAAACCTGCAAATATCTGTAACACTCAGGCCTGGTTGACGCCAGGACATCTTATGACAGTAAGCGTAGGGTATAGCCCTCTTGTATAGCCTCAGGCCAGAATGGAAATCAATAGCATCATCTTTATCATCCTTATCCCCATCGATCAATACGGGGAAACAAATGTCTGAAGTTCTGTGCCTGGTGACCTCGATTTCGATTTCTTCTCTGTGCATTTACTCTCTGGTTCTGTGGGGATCACCAGTATCGGCAAATTCATGGGAATCGTCGCTGGGCAGACGTGGTGGTGCCTTCCGGAGGGACCCCTCACTCACACTGGCTCTGGCGCGCGATCAAGCAAATAAAAATTATTGTCCTCAGTGGGGATTTAGTTGATGGTATCGTGTATATTTGGAACAGAACTGGCACCACTGGACATCACTGAAGTGACTCGGCAGACTCTCTGCTCCTTGCGGCTTGTCAGTGCCAGGGCAGTGGCGGGATGGCCCGAGCTGTGGCGGGATGGGCCGAGGTGTGGCGGAATGGGCCGAGCTGTGGCGGGATGGGCCGAGCTGTGGCGGGTCGAGCTGTGGCGGGACGGGCCGGGCTGTGGCTGTGGACCGGGGTCGGAGTGAGTGGCGTGGGTGCACTGCCACAAGGCTGGCACAAAAAGAACAAGAAAATTGCAAAGCTGCGAGAGTGAGCCCGCCGTTTTCATGGGACAGATGCCACTGGTGGGCTCACGCCCATCATCTTAATTAACAGTTCAGCTGAACGGTTCAGTCTGAGAGAGAAAATGGGTGTGAAACGGTGCGACAGGGGCACCTGCGATACAGACCCTCGCTATCCCCGACGTTTATCCATCCGTGCGCTTCCAGTCAAATACATGACATTTTAAAACTGTTTGACCCATAAACTGAAGAAAGATGACTCTGCATGCAGTTGAAAAACTGGAGTTATGTGCCAGTGATTTTTTTTTTTTTTTTTTACATAACAGGTCTTTTGGGACACTGTTTTCAGTGTTTTATTGGAAGGCAGTAAGGGGTCGCGGG
>JADBJO010002222.1:277174-282174 GCA_016801955.1 Conus betulinus
TGTGTGTGTGTGTTTATTCAAGATATGGTGATGTTTAAGGCGTACGGTATGATTGTCAGAGATCCACTGCTGACGTCTTTGGTCGATCTGTTGTAGAAAATGTGATTCCCCCCCCAACCCCCCCCCCCCCCCCCCCCCCCCCCCCCCCCCTCCCCCCCCCCCACACACACACACACACCCCCCCCCCCCCCACACCTCACCCCCCCCCCCCCTTTCTTTGTTCTTTTATTTCCATTTTTGTTCTTTTATTTCCTTTTCTTTTTCGTTTTCCTTTTTTGTACCTTTTTTTTCCTCTTCATGTGAGTGTACATCTGTCCACACCACTTCGCTGACAAACATGTCCGTCCGTGAATGGAAGAAGAACTCAATACTACGCGCAGTGAATTTCTCTTTCACAGCTTTGTCTTGGGGAGCCTTCAAGACGCACAAATCCATACTTGCTCACGACTAATGCAGGCCCGTTGTACAACCCGGCATGAGTCGCTATCGATTTTTAGCTTTGTGACTGGTCTGTACGTAATTTACAGTGTATGGATCTTCCTCTACATTTAGCCTGCTCTTCACGATGTCTCTTTGTTCTTGTCTTCGGTTTCTTATAGGCCTGCCTGTCCGGCTCTCTCTCTCTCTCTCTCTCTCTCTCTCTCTCTCTCTCTCAAGGGCCGGATGAAAAAAAGCAGCATGTGTTTGCTTATCTGTTACCCTTGGAAATAAAGATCATCATCATCATCATCATCATCATCATCATCTGTCTCTGTCTCTGTCTCTCTCTCTCTCTCTCTGTATACAAACGTGCGCGCGCACCTATACACGTGTGTTTACGTTATGCAATTGTTGTCTTCCAGCATATATATTTTCGATTCAAATTTGGGTTAATGCTTGATATATTCAATGTCACATTTTTCTCGTGTATTCAATGTTTGTTTTTTCATGAGTCTGTTTAAAAAAAAATGTCATACTCATCCGTTTTATCCTCAACAAATCGTTCACTCTAGAAAAAAAAAAAAAGTCTTGTGTTCTCAAGCTCTCTCTCTCTCTCTCTCTGTCTTTGTACGCGCGGGTGCGTGTGTGTGTACGTGTAGGTGTGTCTGTAAGTGTTTGTGTGAGTGTCGGTGTGTGTCTGAAAGTGTGTGTGTGTGCGAGTGTGTGTGTGTGTGTGTGTGTGTGTGTGTGTGTGTGTGCGCGCGCGCGCGCGCGCGTGCGTGCGTGCATGCATGTGTGCGCGATGCGTGTATGTGCGTTTGGGCAGGAGTGTAGATCAACAAAGAGCACGAGACGTGGTGAAGATGAGGGGTTGGGTGGGTGGCGGTGGGGACTTCACCTACAGCTCCACAGCACCGGGGCAAAACTGGCGGGAGGGGGAAGGGGACGGCGGCGGTAGAGGTTGGACGAGGATCAGACTGTCCATTGTCATGCATGAAACACAACAAAAAGACTGATGAGCAGACGAGAGACGGGTGAATAACTAGGTGTGTTTGGGGTCATAGGTGTAAGGGAGCGGGGGGAGATGGGAGGAGTGAGGGTAGAAGAGTGAGGGAACAAGGAGAGGGGGACAGGAACAGTATCTTGGTCTTCTGTTTGTTGAATTCCATTGCACATGTTGAAGGCATTCACCTCTTCCTGTTGGTTTAAAGGCATTCACCTCTTCCGATAAGTTTTCAATATATATCATCTTCTTCCTTCTGCTTTTGAAAGCATTCACCTCTTCCTGTTGGTTTTGAAAGCATTCACATCTTCCTGTTGGTTTTGAGGGCATTCATCTCTTCCTGTTGGTCTTGGAACCATTCACCTCTTCCTGTTGGTTTTGAATGCATTCATCTCTTCCTGTTGATTTTGTAGGCAGTCACTTCTTCCTGTTGGTGTGAAAGCATTCACCTCTTTATGTTGGTGTGGAGGCATTCATGTCTTCCTGTTCGTATGAAGGCATTCATCTCTTCCTGTTGGTTTTGAAGGCATTCATCTCTTCCTGTAGGTTTTGAAGGCATTCACCTCTTCCTGTTGATGTGAAGGTATTCGCCTCTCCCTGTTGGTTTGAAGGCATTGACTTCTTCCTGTTGGTTTGAAGGCATTCATCTCTTCCTGTTGGTTTTGAAGGCATTCGACTCTACCTGTTGGTTTTGAAGGCATTCCCCTGTTCCTGTTGGTTTTGAAGGCATTCACCTCTTCCTGTTGGTTTTGAAGGCATTCGCCTCTTCCTGTTGGTTTGAAGGCATTCATCTCTTCCTGTTGGTTTTGAAGGCATTCACCTCTTCCTGTTGGTATGAAGGCATTCATCTCTTCCTGTTGGTTTTGAAACCATTCACTTCTTCCTGTTGGTTTTGAAGGCATTCACCTCTTCTTGTTGGTGTGAAATAATTCACCTCTTCCTGTTGGTATGAAGGCATTCATCTCTCCTGTTGATTTGAAGGCATTCGCATCTTCCTGTTGGTTTGAAAACATTCTCTTCTTCCTGCTGGTCTGAAGGAATTTGCCTCTTCCTGTTGGTTTTGAAGGCATTCACCTCTTTCTGTTGATCTGACTGTCTCTGTGTCTGCCTCCTGTTTGAGGGTTGGCTGTTTCTCCACCACACTTCCCAGGGCGTAGCTTCAAGTGATCAAAGGGAAGCACGTGCACGGTAGTTCGTTCACTTCCAGGCAAACCTTACGTGCAGGTAAGAACCGGACTGACCCAGTTGTACAGCGGACATCAAGAAGCTGGCGTATGTGGCGGTTACTTTAAACAGGGCAGCCCGAAAGAATTTACGTTACGTTGCACGAGCGTACGGGACTCCAACACACAAGAGGAATAGTGACAAAAAAAAAAAAAAAAAAAAGTGGCAAGACTGTTCCTGTCCTCTCTATTTCTTTGGTCAGAGGGATAAAACACCCCTCCCTCCCTCCCGCCCCACCACCACCACCACCACCACCGTCACCGCTACAACTGCCTCGCAAGAGCAAGTAGTGCAAGTCGGGGTAACAGTGTGACGGCTTATAAGCATGCGCGACTGTAAACACGTAAAGTGGTCTAAGAGCTAAGCATGCTGCGGGTTCTGCTGGACAATCCGATCACGCTACTGCTTTTAGAGCAGAGGGGTAGAGATAATCGCTGAGCGTAATTCGAAAGGATTGCCCCCCCCCCCCCCCCCCCCCCCTTTTTTTTTTTTTTTTTTTTTTTTCTCGACCTTTCACCCTTTACAACGAAATTTTGTCTTGTTTGTATATAGAAGGCTATGTGGATTATACAAGGGAAAAAAAAGCTGAATTAGAAAGTAGAGTGTTTTTAAACTTTGCTTTTTTCTTCTTCTTTTTTTTTCAATCTCTGTCTCTTTCATTTATGAATTTTGATTCATACCTCGGGACGACGTCATTCCGGCAATTTTTTTAAAAGATTTTCTTTTCTCTAAATGCAATAAAAACGAAAAAAAAAAAAAAGCCAGTAATTGAGACTCAGAATCCGTAGCAAACGTGCACACCTGTTCGGCAAAACCGTATAGCATCAGCACCTAGCACATCTCGATCAGGTGCAGGAGATGAAGAAGCTCGACACCGAATTTGCTCAACCGGCATATTTATACGCCATGTTTAAAGGTCTTGCAATGTGGCAATAAATTAGTACGTGTCCACGCAAGCTGACACAATGAGATTGTCCAGCATGCGTGCCTGTGCTTGCACGAGTATTCTGGGCGTCACAACATGTATGGAGACACGCTCGCGTCGAAAGGTGAGAATGGAAGTGGTCTGTCGCGGTTCACTGAACTTGCAGTAGCAGGAGATTAGCGCTAAACGTTCTTTCGCTCTCTACCCTTGTCGTGTCGACGCGGCGCGTTACGAAACACAGTCGGTCAAGCGAACATGCAATCTTCTTACCCTCGAAAAGAAGCAGGTGTATTTTGGACGCAGATACATATATTCACGAGCACCAGTGTGTTTCTCCGTTCCTAGGCCGTTATTTTTTTTTTCTTTCCAAACCTGAACAGGGGAACTCTCTCTCTCTCTCTCTCTCTCTCTCTCTCTCTCTCTCTCTCTCTCTCTCTCTCTCTCTCTCACACACACACACACACACACACACACACACACACACACACACACACACAGAGTCACTGACGCACTGTTCCCCATCATGATCTAAAATACGTTATGTAAAATTGATGTTGAACTAAAGAACGAGCATATACATAGACGAAAAAAAAAAACACACACCAAAAACAAAAACAGACCAATACCACCACAAATAAAGAAAGATAAAGAAAAAAAAAAAAAAAAAATAATCAATAAGGAAAAGGAATTTGTTTTAGCAATGCAAGGAAAATATTGGGTCTCACAAAAGATGAACACAGACGACTGTTGCTATAGATCGTGAGGATTTTGACCGAATTCGGCATATCAACAACACACACACACACACACACACACACACACAACACACACACACACTCGCATACATACACACATGCGCCCGCGCGCGCGTGCATGTATGTATGTATGTGTGTGTGTGTGAAGTATGGAGTGTGTGTGTGTGTGTGTGTGTGTGTGTGTGTGTGTGTGTGTGTGTGTGTGTGTGTGTGCAGTGATGTTTATTACTTGTTTGTGTACGTGAACAGTTCGGTGGGTTTTTTATTGTTGTTGTAAATGTAATGTATTCTAAGTTTATGATCTGTTAATAATAAAATGTTTATATCATAAAGTGTTCATAACGAGTGTATGAATTCACAAATACATTTCCTTGTTTATTAATAAAGTATTATTGAATTAAAATGGGACTGATTTGAATCAGAGTTTAAACCAGACATTCGGCTTCGTTTTGTTTAAGACCCGCCTTGTCTTCGATACAACTAAGACAGATGTTGTCTACAATCGGAAGAGCGCACGAAAGGGGATTTATTTTCTGATAATATTCTACGTCACCATGCACCAAAACTGGCAACATTCTCCGAGCTGAGAGAGAGACAGCCGCCGTTGTTTTTTTTTAGCTCTCATCCTGCTAATGTCAAGATAGCAGACGACACACATACACACACACACACA
>JADBJO010002222.1:294674-297174 GCA_016801955.1 Conus betulinus
CAACAAACAAGAAACAAATAACGAAAATGCACTTAGCTTTGATCGCTTCTGTGTTCAGCGCAAGAAAGAAGGCGTTGAAACGCCTTCTTTCTTGCGCTGAACACAGAAGCGATCAAAGCTAAGTGCATTTTCGTTATTTGTTTCTTGTTTGTTGCACCTGAAGAAGACCTAAGAGGTTGAAACGCGTTGTGGTTTGTCTTGTGTGACTCGTTTGTCCACGTTTCTCTGGGCGGTTCGCTGACATTTATTTAAGATTTGTATAGCATTTTGTCAGCAGATTGTTTTCTTCGTATAGCATTTTGTCAGGGGTTTGTTGTTTTCTTTGTGTAACATATTGTCAGTGGATTTGTGTGTGTGTGTGTGTGTGTGTGTGTGTGTGTGTGTGTGTGTGTGTGTGTGTGTGTAGCATTCTGTCAGTGTAGTACAGTTGGTCAGCGCGTCGTTGTTTTTCTTGTGTAAGGCTAGCTTTATCATTAGGTTATTTTCGATGTGCAATTTTTTGTCAGTGCGTTGTTGTTTTTTCGTTGTGTGGAATTTTGTCAGTGAACGGTTGTTCTTTTGCTTGGCCGTTTTTATTTTCAGCAGGAGGTCAATTTCTTCGTGTGGTGTTTTATAAGTGAGATGTGGTTTATATTCTGTGGCGTTTTATCACTTTTTGTGTGTGTGTGTGTGTGTGTGTGGGGGGGGGGGGGGGGGGGGGGGGTGCGTGCGTGCCCGCGAGCACGTGTGTGTGTATGCCTATATGTGTGTGTGTGTGTGTGTGTGTGTGTGTGTGTGTGCTCTGTGTGTGTGTGTGTGTGTGTGTGTGTGTGTGTGTGTGTGTGTGTGTGTGTGAGTGTGGTGCTGTTCTCTTTGTATGGTGTTTTGTTAATTGGTGGTTCTCTTTCTGTGGTGGTTTGTCACCAGGTCTTGTTGGACATCTCGGTGCTTTGTCCTTTGGTATTCTCTGTCTGTCTGTCTGTCTGTCTCTCTCTCTCTCTCTCTCTCTCTCTCTCACACACACACACACACACACACACACACACACACACACACACACACGACTTAAAAAGAGTATTGGCATACTGTGTTTACGGATTTGGGATTTAAAAAAAAAAAAGTCACGTGGAGTGTATTACTGGACCATAGACATACTATTTTTGTTCCATCCTAATCTGTAGTAAAATGGGTTAAATACCGAAACAAACATACTGCAAGCCAAAGAACTGCCCAGGGCGACGCGAAGGGATTTGCTAACTAGCAATGACCTTACGTACTCGTATTAGAGCGTTGACCTTCTCTTTTCTTATTAACTCAAAAGACGTTTTAATGTGCACTTTTTCTCTTTCTTTCTCTCTCTTTTTCACTCTCTCTCTCTCTTCATATACACACACACACACACACACACACACACACACACACACACACACACACACACACACACACACACACACACACATACACACACGCACACTCGCACACACACATACACACAAGCACGGCTGCACGCACACACATGCACACACATACACACGCACGCACACATGCACACATACACACACGCGCGCGCGCTCACACACACACACACACACACACACACACACACACACACACACACACACACACACATGTATATAGATTTATTGATGGATGGGCACACACCCACACCCACCACCCACAGAGAGAGAGAGAGAGAGAGAGAGAGAGAGAGAGATTTATTGAAAACGTGATCGATTCTTGCCTTACCTCCTAAATGACGAGAGTATAACGAGAATTCTTCATACACCAAAGCAAAGGGTGACAGCACTGGAATTGTCTCTAATTTCACCCTATGCGCTAAGTAAAACCAACGTCCACAGTTAAAACAACGTGTCATCCTTCAAATCAAATATTCAATACAGCTCTCACTTTTGAGAGGTAGGTAGCTGTGTGTGACATTTTTTGCTGGGTGGCCTCACGTTGTGGAATCCATTGTGATGAAAGAGTGGACAGACTGGCTGAAAAGTGGAGCAACACGTGCTGACAATGCATGCTGCTTAAATGCTCCTCTGTGTCTTCTGGAGGGGTTTACAGTATTACTACTAAATGCGCGTTGGAAACACTTTAGAAAGAAGCTAGAAGATTCTGGGTACCTTTTGACTACCCGCAAAAGTCAACCCGACACGGAATGATACTATTTTAAGAACTCGTGATGCTCATAATTATCATGTAAGACCTTCCTCCCCATCCCTCCCCCCTCCCCTCTGTGTGTGTGTGTGTGTGTGTGTGTGTGTGTGTGTGTGTGTGTGTGTGTGTGTGTGTGTGTGTGTGTGTGTGTGCGCGCGTGTGTGTGTGTGTGTGATTACCGCTTCGGACTGAAAGGAGCACGCGCTCAAGCGTCAATCATCCGGTACTCGGTAACTACGGTACCAGCCTCCCTCTAGAGTAATCTCTGAGCAAAACGGACAACGTCTATAACGTCATCTTCATTATCCTCACCGATGTTCATTAAGAAAAAAAAAGCAAGGGAAAAATGATGATG
>JADBJO010002222.1:302174-304674 GCA_016801955.1 Conus betulinus
TCATTTATCTCATTTATTCCTCCAGTTTCTCACATAGGATGCATGCGATGTTTATACGTGTCCCTCCATTTCCACCGGTACACGATGGCACACAGTAACAGTAAAGTGACAGTTTTTGTGGCTTGGTAAGAAAATACCAGGCGGCTATCTTCAATCTACATCAGTTTTGCCAGGGCAGCGGGGACCCCCCCCCCCCCCCCCCCCCCCCCCCCTGCTCTTTTCGATTTTCAACAGCGTGGGGTTCTTTAACGTGTGCAGGGGGCCAGGGAGGCACACGGGTCAGACTTGCTTGTAGTCCCCATCCGATGGACTTGACGTTCAGTTCGATTTGTCATTCAAACAGGGCAATTATAGGCCTTATATGGCCGTGAACAGCTGATCTGCCACACATCAGAAGACACTCTACATTTGCTTGAGTTACTTTCTATAGCAGATAGAGAGCAGCCCCCCCCCCCCCCCCAACACACACACACACTTTCCACGCTACCACACCCACACCCGAACTAGGGTTTACCGTAACAGGGCTATTGTGAACAGAGTTCCCGATGAAACAATACAATGAAATCTGGAGAACAACATTCACAAAGTTTATGTAAACAAGCCCTCAGAAGCGAGATCTTTTCCTCTGGGGGAAAGAGGTGGAAATGTCCTTTTTTTTTGTCAGCAAAGATATGCACGGTCTGAGTGTCCATTGAAGCACAATAAGACTGTACTCTCGGGGACCGAAGAGTGCTTAGAAAATTTGATCATATTAATGCCTATCAGAAATACTGAAAAATCAAACCATGACAATCCGCATGTATCTTTCATTGGGGGTTGGGAAGTGTGTGTGTGTGTGTGTGTGTGTGTGTGTGTGCGTGTGTGTGTGTGTGTGTGTGTGTGTGTGTGTGTGTGTGTGGCATTGATATTTGAGTTAATCGGGTCTTATGTTGATTGGAATCGTTTGATTTTTATCTTTAAATCGGATATATTGACATCACAACCTTCTGTTGTGTGCAGATATGCACGATTCTTCGCTCTGGAGAACTACAGTCATCACACCTCTGATGCAGTCTGCAATCACACTGAAAAGAGATTCACCTTTGATCTGGCAACCAGAAGGTCTTCCCCAACTTCGTTGCATGAGCAGTGATGGATTTTCAGTAAGGATGTGATGTGCTGAAAAAAGCCAGAGGAATGCCATTCTACGACTCATTCTAAACTTTTCAGCATTTTGTGCTGTATCCTGCGCAAAAAGACACTCGTTTTTTTTCTTTTTTTTTTTCTTTTCTTTTTTTTTTTTTTTTTTTTTTTTTTTTTTTTTGGTATACTTTCGGTGTGATGTATTTTTGTGACTAACATACAGTTTTGAGGAACCTGTCTCCCTCAAAACACATCAAACAAACGCACAGTGTTGTCAGAAATTTAGTGACGACTGTTAAAAGCAGCAAAGCGAATAAACTTCGAGGTACTGTTCGGTTGTTGCCTGTCCCAGACAAAAAGTCTGTTCATGATGGACGGCTGTGACTGCTCCGTTGCCTTGCAGTGTCCGCCGACCACACAGCAGCACCTAGAGCAGCAGGCGTTTTTCTCACACATGCGGGAGGTAAACGGCATCTCCGGATTTCGCCGGCACCGACCATGGCTGCGTCCGCGCACTGTCGCTACAGACTGGGGCTGTACCGTGTGAGTCGGAACTGCCTGCTGACGGTGCCCCTTACTGTGGTTTTCCTCTACGCTTTCGCCAGCATCTACATTGAGCCGGTCGTGTACGTTCTGGATCCTGGTTTTCCTCTGGTTCGCTTGAAGGCTTCTTCATCGGGAGAAGGCCGAATGACCCAAGGGTCTACACTGGCTGCTCCAGAATGGAACGTCAGCTCTGCAGTTACTTGGAGGGACACTCAGATTTGGAGCACAGCTCGAGATAAGGGCCGGCGAGACGAAAACCTGAGATACTCGCAATGCAAGAAGCTCATTGCTGGAGACCCTGCCGCTGAGACACAGGCCCGGAACTTCATGAAAGACAACTTCCCCGTCATCCGCAGCGACTACGGGTACATCAGGGACACGCGAAACTGCGCGCGCTTCGTGCGAGAGCGTGGCTACATCCTGGATTCCTCGAGAAGGAGAAAGAGTTCCCCCTGGCTTTCAGTGTGCTGTTTTATAAAGACGTGGAGCAAATGGAACGACTGCTGCGAGCATTTACCGGCCCCACAACGTCTACTGCGTGCACGTGGATAAGAAGAGCCCACCGTTCGCCTGGAGAGCAGTGCAAGGTAAAGCCTGAATCGAAATGTGTCACTATTTGTTATATTGTGCTGCGTTGTGTGATTTTGTATGACTTTGCTAGGGTCGACGTTGTTGTTGTTGTTGTTGTGTTGTTGTTTTTAAACTAGAAGACAGGCAGTCGGTACGAAACTGGGGGTGGGAGGTTGAGGGTGAAGGATCCTCGTTGGCCCCTCAGTCTGTGCCTTGGTTTTCTCGTTTCAGTTGATCGTCGGTAAAGTTCTGTCTGTCCTCT
>JADBJO010002222.1:317174-322174 GCA_016801955.1 Conus betulinus
GTGACCCTATCTTTGCGCCAGCTGGTTTCCCCCAAACAGTCCCATTCCTTTGATTTCAATCTGTCTGCTTGGAACCATCTGGCTTGCACCTTGATGGCCATATGAAAGAAAACGAAGAGAATCAACTTTCAAAACACAATAAGAATTCTTAAAAAAAAAAAAAAAAAAAAAATGTCCCAGGTTCTGTGGCCTTTCATGCCCTGCTCTCATGGTGACCTCAGTTTCGATGTCCTCTCCACGTCTGTGGCCTTGGCTTGGTTCCGTCGGGGTCACCGGTATCGGCGTGTCTATGGGGGCTGTCGTTGGGACGGACGAGGTGGCGCCCTCCGGAGGGAGAGCTCACTCACCCGCTCCGCGACTAAGCAATTATTTGTCGTCAGTAGGGGGCTTAGTAGGTGGTATCCTGCGTATGTTAGATCAGAACAGGCGCCACTGAACACCACTGAAGTGACTCGGCAGCAGTGCTGTGTCTCCTCCGGTGGGTTGCCTCTTGACGACTTGACATTGACTGCTCCCTGTGGATGGCCGGTGCCGGGGCTGCGGCGGGATCAGCCGGGCTGTGGCTGTGGACGGGGTGTCGGAATGAGGCGGCGTGGGTGCACTGCCTCTGAGGTGGCGCAGAAGTTGGGGACAGCAGCAAACAAAAAAACAAAAAAAAAAAACACAAAAACAAAAAAATCTCAAAACAATCGAATTGTGCCAGTCTGTAGTACTTCAGCCCCTCAAGCAAAGCTTGTGTGTGTGTGTGTGTGTGTGTGTGTGTGTGTGTGTGTGTGTGTGTGTGTCTGTTGGGAAGGGGGGGGGGGGGGGGCGGTCACTGTGTGTGTCCACTGACTGTGCGTCTCTCTCTCTCTCTCTCCTCTCTCCTCTCCTCTCCTCTCCTCTCTCATCTCTCTCTCTCTCTGTTTTTTAGAAGATGTATTATAAAGAGTTGTGTGAATGAATGACTTGTGAGTTGACTTCACGCGGTGACAGCCCTGATACGGCCCTTTGCGGTCGGCTGGGCTATAAGCAACATAACGTTAACTTGCCTCTCTCTCTCTCATCAGTATTGTTTGCAAAACACACACACACACACACACACACACACACACACACACACACACCACACACACACACACCACACACACACACACACACTCGCGCACGCGCGCGCGTCGTATCTATCTATCTATCTGTCTATCTATCTATCTATCTATTTATACATATATATATATATATATATATATATATATATATATATATATAATATATAATATACACGCACATACGCGTTCGCGCGCATATGTTTGTGTATGTGTGTGTGTGTGTGTGTGTGCGTGCGTGCGTGCGTGCGTGCGTGCGCGCGCGTGTGTGCGTGCGCGCGCGCGCGCGTGCGTGTGTGTTGTAAAAGATAATGATGAGTGTGTGCATACAGATATAAAAGACAAAAAGAACGTGTGAAAGAGACTGATAGGTACATAGGAGTGGGGGAGAAAGGGAGGGACAGAGAGACTGATATTAACGGCAAACACAGTGACGCTTTATTGCCGTCGCAGTGTTACTGCGCTGCTGCCTTCGACGTACATGAGACTGCATAACAACGCTGCATAAAAAACACAGAAGCATTTATTGACCCAGTATAATCAACTGCTCGCACTCGAGTAGGGTACATCGTACATATGCGCACTCAGAATAAGGACCCCGATGCATTACTGCCCCAGCTGTAAATAGCTCGTTATACAGGCCCCTAAGCCATGTAATCAAAAAAAAAATTGGGCTATTTTTTCACTTGACCGTTTACAGAATTTACAGCCTTAAACAAGTGTAGTGACGGTTATCATTAATCGATGCTTTCTGATATTTCTTTTTTTTACCTAGAGCCAGGAATATGGCAGTAATATTGCTGTATTCTTTTTCAGCGCAAGGGAGGTATTAGCAAGGAAACAAGGCGATAACATTCTGTTCAGAATACTTGTCCTTGGTCAGCTACATACAAAGAGGGAAGACAGATTGATAAGACACATACAGAGAGAGAGAGAGAGAGAGAGAGAGAGTGTGTGTGTGTGTGTGTGTGCGCGCGTGTGCGTGTGTTGTTTTCATAAAAAGTACAGATCTGCGCAGTCACACGTGGCTGGTTCGTCTCCGGTTACCCTGTCGTCCTTTACTTTCCCACGTTTATGTTCTGATGAAAAGTCTACGGTCAGACACTTGCACAAATTCCGTGCTTGTTAACATACCAACCATTACTTTCATGGTTTGAAAGATCTGCGGTCAGCATTTGATTTTGTCAACAGCACAAGACACATTTTGACGTCATATACGAGGAAGCCTTTTTCGCATATTACGTCAATTTTGGGGGGGGGGGGGGGGGGGGGGGGGGGGGGGGGGGGGGGGGGGGGGGGGGGGGGGGGGGGTGGGGGGGGGGGGGGAGCAACACGTCTCGAGGGGCATGCTCAAGCCGACCTAATAAAGTTGTACGGGAAGCAAATGTTGCAGAACTTGTGTGTTTCATCGGCATCCGTTGGGTTGATTGTACGTTGCTTGCTTGTTTTGTCTTTCAGCGAGATGATTCTAGGAACTCATTTTCACGAAATTTGCTTGTGAAAGAAGAAAGAAACCATTTAAATTCGATGAGCATCAGTGGTGCTTCTCAGTACCAAAGGGTGGATTCAAGAAGTTAAGGAAGCGTTCGGCAAGTCGACAAAAGAACTGCCGGACGTATTGAACGCAACTTGATGGAAACGTAAAAATGGTCCGAATCTCGAGGCTTTGTCACGGAAACCTTTCGTTCGCAAAGAATGAAAATGATACCGAAACGCCTGCTGCACATTTTGTCTGGCTTGTATTTATTGTATCACTCTGTAAAAAGCTGAAAATTCAAAGAAATCAACATCTGATCGTCTGCTGCACATTTGACTGGTTTGTATGTACTGAATTTGTATTACTCTGTTAAAAAAAAAAAAATGAAGATTCAAGTCTGTAGCCCAATGGTCGTAAGGGCAACGAATTGTCGGAGGTTCACCTTGCACGGGGCGCGGTATGTAGAAAGGTTGAGCCCACTCCATTCCTCCCGCAGTCTTAACCTGTCGTGACTAGAATCGCGTACCCATTAACTGCTGGGTGCACAGAGAGTTTTCAAGCCGTAAAGGGCCGACCCCATGAGAGGTTTCTTTTTCTTTCTTTCTTTCTTTCTTTCTGCGTACGCAGGCTGATACTCCTGCGGACACTGCCTGTATAGACAGGCTTCAGGAAGTTGAGGAAGCGTTCGGCAAGTCGACAAAAGAACTACCGGACCTATCGAACGCAACTTGACACTGCCTGTATAGACAGGCAGTGGAGTTTTGTGTGTATAACCGTTTTTTTTTTAACCCGCCTTTAAGGCAGCCGTACTCCATCTTCGGGAAGATGAGAGGTTTGAACTTGCGATCGTCGGTTGTGCAGGCGAATGCTGCAGGCATTTGATCACTGGCCTTCATAGTCTGCATATTGTGCGTGTATGCACGCATCACATCACTAAAACACCGAAAACTAAGTGTTGTTTTTGTACAAAGTGAGCAGACTCACATGTATTCGCAGTCGCTGATTGCTGATCAGTGATGACTGAACTACAAAAGATTGTCAGTATTGATAACAGGACAACTTTTCAGTCATGGCAATGAGCTAACAATGCAATAGTGTACAAATGTTATTAAGTCAACAAATTCGTTGACCCCTAAATGACTCGATTTAAGTGAGATGCCTTCGAGGGCTCGGACATTGTTTTAATTTGATTTAGTTTTACACAGGTGTCATTTGAACAGATTTGAGTATTGACAGATGCAGAAGACCCTAGCGATTTGCTTACATATCTTTGACCCCTCTTTGATCATCTGTTAAAAAATAGTTAAAAGTAAAATAGTGGAGTTACTAATTACATAAATTGATATGTCTTTAAAAGCCAGTCAGGTTATCTCACGCTAAGAATTGTAACATAAACAATATGACAACCGACACCGCAACACAACCGAGTTTTCACAAAACACGTTGATTCGACACGTTCATGCCTCGTCACCAAAATCACGGAGCCCGTCTCCGAGTATTTTAAATGAAAAATACCGATTATTGAGATCAAAATACCGATTATTGAGATGTTTGGTTCAGAAAGTAAAGCTGCTGTACATCTCATTAATGAGTTTACAAATTCAGTTATTACAAAATTACGCAAAAAACTGCCATGCCAAGAAAGTCCATCTGTTTCACAAAAATTGCAACAGTAACGGCGTCGAAACCGACTTTTTAAAGAATGCAAGGACTCAGAGAGTACACACTGTGCCTGTGGCGAGGCTACAGGTATTAACAACAATCCTGCAGAACTTGCTCACATCTTCCATCCCATCTGCATGAAAAAGAATATGGCGCATTGGCGAGTAGTGGTACATGCCACGGACTGGGTCGGTGTTCGTACTCCTTTCCAAGAAAGGCAGTCTCCAAAACTGCTAGAACGACCGCACTGCAGCGTAGTTTGATCACCTATACCAGGAATTTAATGTTCGGAATCCTTCTGATGCTGTCATCCGTGAAGAACAGTCTGGATTTCTCACAAAGGGAAGTAATACCATCGAACATGTCTTTAACCTGAGACTGTGCACTGGACAGGGATCCGTCCGTCACAAGTGAGGGATCCCATCCACAAATTCTCTCAAAGGGCAGCAAAGACAACAGCAGTGCTGTCCACACTGAAACTTATGTACGGACAATGACGTCTGCCCAGAACACGAGATCACTACACGCGAGGGACTTGGACCCTTACAGCGGATCTCGAAAGAAGAGTACCTGGCCATGAAAATTAGGAGTTGCCGTGGTACTAAATATTAAATATGGTGATGACATCGCCACGAACAAGTGCGTCAAACCCTCAAGCAGCACATAGACCATATGAGGACATGCTGATATAACTTTTAAAAAAAAAAAAAAAAAAAAGCTACGTTAGTATAGCCATGTAACAAGATCTACTGGCCTCGCTAAATTTAAAAAGAAAA
>JADBJO010002222.1:329674-342174 GCA_016801955.1 Conus betulinus
CGGTGTGCATGAGTGTGGTGTGTGTGTGTGTGTGCGTGTGTTGGGTTTGTGTGTGTAAGCGTCTTCAGTTGAGCAGAGAAGGAGGTATATAAATCACTGGATTTCATTATTGTTCTTTTCAGAACCGCTTCTCTGGGTTAGTTTTTTGTTTGTTTTTAACGTGCGGGATTTTTTGTGGGAAGGAATGAAGATGAGGGGAGGGGTGATGTAGCAGCGGTTGTTGTTACATATGTGGATGGGTCTGGGAATGAAGGAAATGAAGAGGCAGCAGAATGATGGTTTTTAGCGCGCTCCTCGCCCATTAAAGAGAAACAAATCAATAAATTCATCGATTTTCGTTCTACTAATTTTAAAAGCTGTGGGGATACTTTATTGACAGTGTAAACAACAACTTAAGCGACTTTGATGTTCATCGCAATAAATGTCATTTTTCAACGAACTTTGTCAAACCTTTATTTATCAGCATAAATGTAAGTTTCTACAACCCAGTCGATGTTAAAGTTTATTCGAAGAAATGAAATACAGATTTCTAGTCTAGGTAGACCTTGACAGTTATCAGGCAGTAATGTAACTGTCTACAACTAAAATCCGCCGAAATATTTATCGGACCCCCCATGACTCAACACTGTGCAAAAATAATCGCACGTTAGTCGACCCGTATCGGGGAATAATCTGTTGGTGGACGGAGGGGATATATGTGCTAACATGACGCTAAGGTTGCTTGGTGGGTGGGATGGGAGGGGGGGTGGGGGGGGGGGGGGGGGGGGGGGGGGGCTGGGGGGAGGGGGGGGGGGGGGGGGAGATGGGATGGGGGGGGGGAGGGGGGGGGATGATAAATTGACTCCTACTGTTGGGGGGGTTGATACCATCCACAATTGCCAGCGACAGCAGTTGCCACAAATGATGCAGACCTACGTCTGCAGGAACCTTGTCCTTAAGGGCCTCAGGCGATAGGACGTGAAAACTCACCCTTACTGGAAGTAAATGGGTTGGGGCAGCTGGCACTTAGGTGTTGATAATGAGTGTGAGGGATGGCAGATGCTTGGGAGGAAAATGTAGTGTTGGTAGCTCTTCATTTGTTGGGGCACTGTTGTGGCTGGTTTGGGGAATTAAATTAACGCTCTCTCTACTCCTCTCTCTCTCTCTCTCTCTATTCATCTTGGATATTGTGTTTGAGATGGTTGTAGAATTTTAATTTAAATACTCGTACTTTAGATCGAGTAGAATAAAACTACCCCCAAAAGCAAATCAATGACAAAGGCTAGGCGGGCGGTTTGAGCGCAGATCGAAACCTAGAACGCTTCACCTGCTCGGCAATAGAGCATGCTGAATGCTGTAGTACGCATGACGACCATGTTACACAGAACGTCTCATCAGAAAATCGTCAGCGCTGCCGATCTCTGTTTTTATTGACCTCCGAGGTGCTTGGCCAAATAAGTCCCATTGCTTCTCTTGGGTGTGCGTGCCAAGCCTGAGGATGGTGGACCCCCCAAAGAGCGAAACATCTGCTTCCATGCTAATTGCCCATGGTATACCCGTGTCGCTGACACATGCTGGCTCGGAAACAAACACGAACGTAGACTGTCTGATGAGACCTAGCCTGCACCCAGCGAAGGCTGAAACAACAGATGTTAATACAGACAGCATCTGCCGTCAAAGCCAGAACTGGACCCGTCAGACTAATATCTTGCTCACTGTTCGGATAGTTGTCGTGCGGATTCAAGCGATAAGAATCAACGAGTGTCAACCCGACGCTTGGTCCCCAGCCCCACCAGCCCCCCGACCCTAACCCAAAGGCCCATCCCCCTCCACCAAACACAATCCCATCAACACAGTCCCGCTCCCCCATCCCCCCCGCCCCCACACCCACAGCCCAACACACCCCTACCACCATCCCAGCCTCGTTTCAATACGGTGGGTTTGTGTTGGATCCTCCTCGCCATAATCACCAAAACGGCGTTCTCTTAACCCCGATGTGTTGCCTTCTTCTATGCTCATCCCTGCCCCAGCCCCCCCCCACCATATCCACTGTCTTCAACTGGGGATTTCTCCTGGGACTTCTCTCCCTCCCCCCTCCACCCCCCCCCCCCCCCCCCCACCACCCTCCCCCACCCCAGACCCCAACCCCTCCCCACCCCCCCCCCCCTACGACTGCACGGTCCGCACAGTGGCCGAATCAGGGGAGGATTGTAGGTAAAGCACAGCGTTGTTTACGTCTCTCTTCTCGCCGCATAAGGGTGGTGTCGCGTTTATACTCGGGGTGTGTGAGGTGTGTGTGTTGTGTGTGTGTGTGTGTGCGCGCGCGCGCGCGCGCGTTGTATGTGTGTGTGTGTGTGGTGATATAGATAAGCATGGAATGCCCGAGTGGGTGGGGGGGTGTGTGGTGTGTGTGTGTGTGTGTGTGTGTGTGTGTGTGTGCAAACAGCTTCCATTGTTTCTGCAGTCTGTGCCAGAACTGCGTTGAATCGCTCTCTATCTCTCCCTCTCTCTCTCTCCTCTCTCTATCTCTCGTTTTTGTCGGCGTACTGTCTTTTCCTTTCTGTTTTGCCATCTCTTTTGTCTGTTGCACACGTCATCTCCTTTAGTTTGCTTATACACCTTATAGTCGTGTCTTACTTTCTTTTCTTTTGATCCTAGATCACCACTTTTGCAATGTCGCTTTTTGCCAATCTGTAGGTGTCGGTCTGTCCGTAGGGACTTTTTGGATGTGAGTGGTAATTCGTTCGATGTTATTTTCTGGTTTTTGTTTTTTTTCTTTTTCTTTTTCAATTTCTTACGGTTTTCTTGTTGGAAACGAGCTCCAGGGTACGACGAAGTCTCAGCGCGGCCTACTGTTAAGGGTCGTGATTAGTCGGATGTGTCATTTTTTTTGTTTTTTTTTTTTTTTTTTTTTTTTTCGGAGGTAATTTTCTTTTTTCAGCGGTAGCTTATTTTCCCATGCGTTGACCGTCCGCATAAATGCCTGCATGTCGCACGCATGCCGGATACACCCACGCACGCAGGCACGACACCCTCACATGATGCCTGCCCCACCCACCCCCCACACTCCCCCCCCCCCCCACCCCCCCCCCCAAAGCCTCGTCCGCCGCCGGACGGCAGGCACACCCCACCACCCCACACCCCCACCCCCCCACCCCACGGCGCGCGCGCGCGGCAAGGCTTTCCTGCGCGGCGCCGCGCACCACTCTGCCATCGCGCGTACGCGGGTACAGGCTGGGCCTGGCACTCTGACTCACAATTCACCATCCCCCCCCCCCCCCCCCGCACACCACACACCCCCCCTACACCCCCGGCGGCGCGCGCGCGCCCGCCCCCCCAACAACCCACAACCCACTACTACAACACACAGGCTCATGAGTTGAAGAGGAACGAGAACAAACAAAACAAAATACAACAGCAAGCCCTTTGACTGAATCTCGCCCTTGTCAGCTAGTACCAAGCTCAGCAGCGGCGGACCCGTGTGGGATGCTGGCGGCGAGAGCGATTGCGGGTCCCGGTTGCTCTGGACCCTTGTCTATTGCCCCTGTCAGCGTGGCGCCGGCCGAGGAGTCCCCGCTTGCCATAATTGCCCGCCCCACCGCGGGTCAGCGCCGTACAACACCGCCCCCCTGGTCGGTTTAGCTGGCACCGCTGTCGCCCCTTGCTCCGGAACAGGTGGGTGATTGTCGCGCCTGCACCCCCCCGGTCGGGGTCCTTATCCTTCAGAAGTCCGAGGTGTTTGCGTGGCACCCAGCACCATGCTCGAGGCGAGAGCGTGACGGAGAGAGAGAGCGAGCGCGCATTCACCTCAACGGGTTACTGTTTCCGCACATGGGCCCGCCCATGTTGAGTTCCCTCCTGTGCTCCCGCCTGCCCCCGTTGCTTCGCTCCCCCCCGTGTGCGCACCACACATGCGACCAGAAATGGCCCGCCACCGAACCACCACCCGAGCCACCAACGCCATAGACTGCCGCCCGTGGGTCACGCGGAAACCCTTAGGCGGGCCGGCCACAAGGATACCCCCTTGTGTACGCCAGAGGTCTTCGCCTCTTTTGTGGGGGGTAGACATCTGTGCTGGTCTCCTTGTTCCCCCCACGTTCAGGCACTGACGTGATTTTCTGTGGGATCGCCTCCACACCGTTTAACTGCCCCCCTGGTGATCCTCCAACATCGTCGAGTCGACTTTCTGTAGACCGGCTTTTTTTGCAGTTCAACAAGATTCGAGTGTTCTAGTAAGCAATGTATGTTCTGAGATCATCATTGCGGGCACGCGCCCAAGACTGAGTTGTCTTCGGGGAATGTGTCCTAATGGCACAATAGTAAAGGCTTTACGATAATCTATCTCTGTGCTTTTCATTCTGTCAGCCAGCTAAATCGTATACCCATCTGCGACGTATTTGGCAAACATTATTAGATCAAAATACTTTCATGGTCCTTGAGCTTTTTGAAAGGGCTGTAGCGATTGGCATCTGGACCCTTCATTTTGTTGGGGATCATTGTTGCCTACGACTCGATTGTTGTGTTTCCTTCCTTCGGAAGCTTTAGGATTGACTACCCTTGGAGTTTTACCAGATGGCCCATGTTTTTTTGTCGACATGGGTAAGCTTGCCGGTTTTTCCTCTGGCATCGTTCTGATCCCTCAATTATATGCCAGCTTGCAAATGTCAAGCACCCGGCGCAAAGCGCATAACTCGTTAATCCACAGCATCGGGCTTTATAGATCTACCTGTCGGCAGTCACCCGGCCCGAAGTACCGGGATAGCCGGGTCCAAACTTCCATGGATCACACGCCCTTGTTGTCTGTGTTAATTTTTACAAACGCTTACGGACCAGTGGACCTGTCTAATTGATTTGAATTTAAAGAAACCCAATCTCGCGGCGTATACCAACACGAAGGAACCACAGCTAGTATGTATAGTTTGAAGAACAATGTGGGCATGAACACAAAGTTTCCAGTGTTCTAGATATTTCAACAACAACCTCGTTCGCTTTTGTCATAAGCTTTCGTGGCAGTTCTTCAAACAGAGGAGTACTAAATCCAGTATGATATGAGAGAGAGGAGAGAGAAGAGAGAGAGGTAGAGCCCCCCGCCCGAAAGAGAGAGAGGAGAGCGAGAGAGGAGAGAGAGGAGAGAGCACGCCTAAACCTTGAGGGGTAGAGGGCCAGAGACCAGGGACTAGCCTATACGGATGGGCACTTGCTAAACGTAAGTAACGATGTGGCAAAAGGCGCTAGGCCAAAACTTCGATTCTGCGGCCACTTTCCGGGGGGCCTCGGCCCCGTAGTTCCGTTGAGGCAATAGTCGCTGTTTATTCTCATTCCCTTTGATGCTGCACGTAACGGGACCTTAATCTTTGACCGAATCTCAATCCTAAGATTCATTGCAATAATACATGTGCTCTTGCGTGGCTTTTGGAGGTGAATTCGGCTATCAATTTAGCTCTCTTAACGTTTGACCAGAGAGTTACAAACCAAGAGAGCGAGAGACGACGAGAGAGAGTAGGGCCAGAGTGGGTGTGGGGTGTGTGTGTGTGTGTGTGTTTGCTTGTGTCCCGTCAACATTTATGTGACCTCCCGTAGGCTGTTGCTTTTACTTGGTCTCCCCGATTCTTTCCGGTCATACCCAGAAAATTTGCGGTGGTTTGGGGTATGTCGTTCAGTGTCCTGACCCGATTACGAAGAGTCCCGAAACGTTGTGCCATTGTTTTTATTTTTGACCCCCCCCCCCCCTTTTTTGTTTCGGTCTTATCCCCAATCCTCAAATCTGCTATATAGTTTGTTCTGAAAAAGACCCAGTCCAAGTGTTCTCAACTAAAATTACCTAACTTCTACTTCTGCACGAAATTCTAACTACCATCACAATGAAAAAATACAATAAATTCTGCACGAAATCTCTACCATCACAATGCAAAAATACCTAAATTCTGCACCAAGATTCTACCATTGCAATGCAAAAATACCTAACTTCTGCACGAAATTCTACGTCGGAATGCAAAAAACTTCATCTGTGCAAGAAATTCTACCATCGTAATGCACAAATGTCCATTTGTGAAAAGAAACAAATTTGCATAATGGACTACTGTGTAAGCAATACCGGATGGCATGAGTAAATATATCATTTACCTATCACTCTGTCTCATTTACTCACTCTGTGTGTGCGTGTGCGTGTGTGTGTGTGTGTGTGAAGAGGAAGGGAGGGTTTTTGTTTTAATTCTGTAATAAAGACAAAAACACAGGACCTGAAGGAAAAAACAAAGAGTAATAAATGAAAGAAAATAAATAGGAAACAGTAAGAGAGAAACGGAGGAAAGACGAGGAGAGAGAGAGAGAGAAGAGAGAGAGAGAGAGAGGAGAGGAGAGAGACCGGAGAGAGAGAGACTGAGAGGAGAGAGAGAGGTGAGAGAGTAAAAAAAATCGAAGTGACAGGAAAAAATATAAATGTAAGCCTCCATTCCAATGCGATTACTTTCTTTTCTTTCTTTCTTTTTTTTTTTTCTTCTCTTATTTCTTTTTTTTAATTTTATTTATTTATTTTATTCTTTTTTTTTTTCTTTAATTTTTAACACGAGGAAAGGGGAAAATGGGAATCATAAATTACCCGAAAGGCAGAGGACAGCGGAGCGGAAATGGCAAGAGTTATGGGCCGTGTGCGTCAGGGAGCCTGGTAGTCTGGTTTCTTTTCTTCTTTCTTTCGCTGGACTCGTCTCATTGTTTTCTTTTCTGTCTTTCACCGAACTTTACGTTGGTGGTCACGACCTCTGATGGGGCTGCGGAGGGCAGGTCCCACGCAAGAGGGAAGGGCGACCAACATGAATTATGATAAATGGTTATGATGATGATGACCACGGCAAAATAAAATGGTACTAAATAATTACGTTGTTAGTGGATTACTATCAGTATTGCTGTTACGACGATATTAATGAAGAAGAAAATATACGTGTGCGCGCGCGCGCGCGCGTGCGTGTGTGTGTGTGTGTGTGTGTGTGAGAGAGAGAGAGAGAGAGAGAGAGAGAGTGTGTGTTGTGTGTGTGTGTGTGTGGTGTGTGGTGTGTTGTGTTCTGGTCAGTGCAAGGGGGGAAAAAAAAAGCTGTATATCCAACAAACCTGATAAGATCAGTCCGTGGAATCTAAACACCAAACTTTAAAACGAAAATGTTGATTGAAATGGCTTAAACGGCAACTTCTGATGCTGACTACTTTCTTTGTACAAATCGACAGTACAACTAAAAGCGCAAATTCTAAGCAGTCATAAACAGAGGCAGATCCTTGCAAGTCTAAAATAGAACTAAAAGAAGATGAAGTGTATAATACTAGAAAAAAAAACCAAAAAAAACAACAAAAAAAAAACTGTTGCTCAAGACAGACTGAAGGCACAGTGGTCTAGCAGCGTAGATTGTATGCCGCAAGTTCCTGGTTTGAATCCTCAAGTACTTCTGTTTGTTTTGTTTGTTTCTTTGTTTTGGTTTGGTTTTTGTTTTCGTACTCATTCAAAAGTGAAGCAGGGAGGGGGAAGTGTGCAATTCTTTGATGTGTGTGTATTGTTGTCCAACAGCTAGGTTTGTTATCAAAATGACGTTCTGTTACTGAAAAACATAGGTGTTTCCCTGGTAATTACATGCACAGAAGATACACTCGGAATGAACAAGATCAGTGTGCACCCAGGGTACAAAGACAATTGAGCGCACAGAGCAGCTGCCATCCAGGAAAGGAGGAATGGGAGAAAACGAGGCCCATCCTTGCAGGACTCCATTCCATGCAGCGTCTGTGGAAGACATAGTGCCACAAGAAGTGGTCCTTCATTCCCGCATGAGGACCCACATCAGCAGATAACCTGCCTGCCTACTCATCCGTCGGACACGACGGGAGAATCCGTCACATGCACACAAGATACATTCGGCATCAACAAGATCAGTGTGACCGTTTCATTTTTAAAACAGATATGAATGCAAGTGACATGTTTAAGTCCTGATATTAATTATTACGTGAATAAAGAAGACTTGTGTGTCTGTCTTCATGGCTATATTCTTGAAAACAAGTGAACATTCAATGAGAACTGGAAAGTTCAGTCGATCGTCTTTGGTGCCTTCACACTAAGGTTTGAAGCAGATTCCAGACGTGTGCAACTGTGCCAGAGGAGGAATAAAACGCCGGAGCAGCCAGTATGTTTTGGCAGCAACACGTCGTAGGCAGCCAGTGAAGGTTTCCCAGCCAGGGGATGCAATATGAGATCCCACTTATTTTGGGACGAGAGCTGTTCCGCTTTTTACATTCTCTGCAGCCGGGAACTTTATTCTGTGGGCAAATTGTTCGGAATGGAAGTACAGTAATGAAAACTGATATGTAATAAGTGATGGGACAAATTTTATAATTGCTGCACCGGTTTGAGACGACATGGGTGTACTGCACCAAGGACGTGCGATTCGCACTTTGTGATTTATTGTTGCGTTGATGGTGCCTGATCAAATATAAGATCGAAGTATTGATATGTCATGATGACAGTAGAGGCTTTTGTACATGTACGCGCACGCACACACTCACACACACACCCACACACCCACACACACCACCACACAGCACACACCAAAAGGCGTGATTATATCATGAACACATAATCCGCTCTAGTTCAATTTCGTTTCAGGTCCCCCAGATACCGACGCCAAAGTCAAACCTTACCTGTCTCGCTTCAAAAAACTGGGGCGACAACTGGAAAGACAAAGACGACAGACTCAACTTCAACTGGCCCTGTTACGTAAGCGCGTGCGCACCATTTGCATATTCGGCGTGGGCGACCTCCCTTTGCTGACCTCACGAAAGGAGCTCTTTGCCAACAAGTTCCATGCGGATTTCGAGCCCCCTGACGTGGATTGTCTGGAGCAGTGGTTGTGGAACTTGACGATGGACGAGTATTTGGGAAGGGTCCGGCTCATGTGTCCTTTTATCAGCAGCTTCAGATCGCGCACAACCATGTGGTGAATCTCGACTATGATTAACGGTTTCCTGGTGGGTCGTGTGTGGTAACTTGACTGGAGTGCAAACCCTGTGATGACTCTGTGGTGACCCAGTGACGTCAGCGAGGCGGGAAGAAAACGGATTCTGTGATAACGGATTTTGTATCAATTTCAAGTGTATGCTAAGTTTTATTGCTGCAGGGTCGAAAAAAAAAAAAACACTCCAAAATGTACGAGTTTTATGGGCACCAGCATATATATGTAAGCCATATTTTACCGAAAACGGTACTTCGATTGTGTTGGCATAGTCATGTTATAGTACCGTTTTACTGACAGAGTCATACAAATCTCCAGAGCATAGGACAAGTTCAGATGACTACTTAAAAGCACACAAAAAAGTAGTCTTGGGTAAAAACGCGAAAGATTGGTATGTTTGACCTCGTAATTGGTGTGAAACTGTCGTGGAAGACGACACAAATGTGTTTCCATTTTCATGCATACACGAAGTTGTATAACCTGTCAAATATCGGTTAACGTAGGTTCTGAACAGATTACTGCAACACAAACCTGTAAAGCGATCCATGGAAGATGCTGTAATACATATTTCAGTGACCGGTTTTCAGATGTTCTCATCGATGTGGCATTTAACAGGATTTACTAAAGCATTAAGGAATCGGGACATGGCAAGTTCTGAAATTTCCAAGCAAATTTTATGAATGAACATCGTCACAAACATGGCCATTAGTTGGAATCTTCACAGACGTGAAGCAGTCGATTTGTTACTGGCTGTCTTCCTGAAATTATTTTGCTCTTGACGTTTACGTACACATATCCGTTGTTGTACGTGGCGTTTGCTCAACGTGATAACGTTTTTTGTGTGTGTTTATTTCACCTGTGTCTTAAAGAATATGGTATTCAGAGTCTTTGAAAGGTCTCTTTTGAAAGATGTGAAGAAAAAAGCCTGTACTCTTTCGTGCAGAAACTGTGTAGTGTAGTGTTCATGTAAACTGGATCACAGGCGTCTTCCTTATCGTGTGGACAATCCGCCATTCCATGGTCAGTTAAAGGTATTACACAGGTCATTTCCAAATGTCAGCGGAATGAATTTGAAGTCACGTGAATGTTAAGTGAACCGCTGGTCATTTTTGTACCAAAGCAAATGAGTCGAATGATCCAGATTGTCAGATCTGAGAGTGGGACTGTGTGTTATTCTACAGTTACACGTGCACCTGCTGTACTGGGAAGGCACATACTCTACCCATCGATTTAGTACTTCAATGAAAACTTTTTGAGAACTTCTGAAACCCTGAGACGCTATTTTCTCAGAAGAGTTTGTGAAGAAGAAGGAATCTTCAACAGACCAAAGCCCTGGCATTGTGCCCCAAGTCTGAACATGGTTTGTGGTGTTGCGAGGGGGGCTTAAGAAGTCAAAAGACATGTAAGCTGGAAAGAAGTGAAAGCTGAAGACAACAAAATGCTCATGTCGGACTCATTCCATGATAAAGGGCTGCAAGTCACCGCCGGTAGTTCATGGGATAGGCTACGGTGCTGCGTTTGCCCTCAATTCCTCTCTGCTATAAACAAGTTTGCGACTTGATCGCCCACTGAATAGAGTGAACAAGTACTGATACAGAAACAGAGTGTGGAAAGAGCGGTGGTTTAGCTCTGTGTGTGTGTGTGTGTGTTTGTTTTGATTTTCCTGCTCATCTGAAATGTACACAGTCCAAACAGCTAGTCAGTGCTGTCTTTTCTTCTTTTTTTCTCTTTCTCACCAGAGACTTCACAATCGAAAGGCTTTGCTTCTGTGTGGTCATGTGTTTGTTCGATTTTTTGTACTCTGGTAATTGTTGTTTTATTCTCTTGCTCCATCTCCCGCCAGCAGTGTCTCTATCAGTAGTTTTCATGCAGGTATGCTGTGTTGTGGTTGTCCACAATAGGATTGTTATTTTTATCCGTGTCCCACTATCACTTGTTCTCTGCTGCCTTGCAGTGCTATTGTCCTTTTCTATCCTATCACATGCTGTCAGGTGGTTCCAGTGCTATTATTGGCCATCTCTGTGTTCCACTATCGCTAGTTCTCTGGTCACTTAGTGTGCTTTGGTTACGTGTCTGTGTGTTCCACTAGCTTTAGTTCTCTTGTGACTTACTGCGCTATGATTGTCCATCTCTGTATCCCACTGTCGCTAGTTCTCTGGTGACTTCGTGTGCTATGGTTACCTGTCTCTGTGTTCCACTAACTTTAGTTCTCTTGTGACTTGTGATATGGTTGTCCCGTCTCAACGTCCCATTATCGCTGGTTCAAAGACAGATTGCTTTTCTGTAGTTGTCCGTCTCAATGTCCCACTGTCATTAGTTCTCAAGTGGACAGCTGTTCTGTGGGTTGTCCATCTCTGTGTCTCAAGATCACTAGTTCTCGTGTGTTTTGTCAAATCTGTGCTTGTCCATCTCTGTCCCACTATCGCCAACTCTCCAATGGATAACTGGTTTTTGTGGTTGTCCATCTCTGTGTTCCATTATCGTTAGTTCTCTAGAGGAATGTTCATTGTTTTCCTTCCCACAGTTCCAGTATCATAAGTTCTCACCTGGACAGTGGTCCCACTTGTGTCCTTTGCTTTTTGTCCTCTGTATTTCATTATTTCAGTAGTTTTCAGGTTATTTTGTACTGCGTTCGTTGGTGTCCCACTAATTTTCTAGTGGATACCTGTTTGTCCTTGTGCTGTGCGTGTTCTGAGCCCCATACCACCACACGGTTGAAACGTGGGATGTAGTCGATGTCAGAAGAGGAGCAATCCGTCTTTCAGAATTATGCTTCCAGACTTTTCACTCCTTTCCTTGGCTTTTTATTGTTATGTCTGGAACTAGGGTAACAAATACTCATGAATTCATCATAATCATCCCCAAATATAAACGACTTTGTCGGAGGGAGTGAGGGATTTTCAAGTATAACTGTAAGGCTGTATAGTCTTTAAGAACTTTCAGATCTTTTAGCTTGGCCTTGTCACCGTTTTATTTTGTAAATCTGTTTAAGTTGATTTTGGTTTGTTTCTTTGATTTTGGTTTGACTCTTTTCATGAAGGGGAAAAGTGGGATGGGCGAGTTAAGGGATGTGTGATTCTGACATTGCATGGTTGACTGGTTCATTCGTTAACAGTCTGTCATCTATGTTGCCGATTCTGTCTGTCTGTCTGTCTCCCTGCCTGCCAGACTCTCTCTCTCTCTCTCTCTCTCTCTCTCTCTCTCTCTCATGTACATATTGGCATACATTTGTCTGGCTGTGCGAGTTGTAGCTACGTTCAAGTCTAATTTGTTCACCCAGCTCAAGTCATAGGGATAACCAGCCCAGGGGAATGGAGGAAGGGGGCGGGGGAGTGATTTACCTGATGCTACACTAACACCACAAGAATGACAATGTGTAACGTGTTTAGATGAGCAACGAAGATGCAAATCTTCACATAGGTTGCCCACGGGATTTGAACTCAAACTTGATTACAAATTTGGTGCTTTTCCACTTAGCCAAGAGGCGCCTGCGCGAGTATCGAATGCTCTCTGTGCCATGCTGAAGTCTATTGATTG
>JADBJO010002222.1:347174-362174 GCA_016801955.1 Conus betulinus
AGATTGAGTAAATGCCTGAAATAGAAGTTACACGTCACTGAGTAAATGCCAAAAATATACGTCACAAATAAGTTTGAGTAAATGCCTAAAACAGACGTCACTGGTTGTTGGCGGCTAAACACACTACCAGTTTTGGCATGTTTGATCAACGGTGTAGGGGGGACAACTGTTTCAAACAAAGAAAAAAAAAGTAGAGAAAAGGGGTGTGCGGGGGAGAGGGGGAGGGGGGGCGTCATTTCAGGGAAAGAGAGTATTCCTTGATCTGTGTGTACTATTATGTTTTGTGCAGTTTTCAATGGCATGAACTTGGTGTAGTTTTCGGTTGTTCTGATATTGATCTTAATGTAAAAGAATATGATTTCACTCAGTTACCTTTTTTTTAAAACTTCAAAGGAAGAATGAGAAAACTTCATTGCTTATATATTTGTACATACTTTAACCTCCCCCACCCCTCCCCGTCCCCCCACTCCCTCCACCTTTTAGTTGACACATGCCCACAGACATACAGATACATTGCTGAAAACATTTAAGTGAAAAAAAGAAGAAACAACCAAGACTGAATGGTTTCCTTTGCACTCAACTAAGCCTGCTACTTAATGATGATATTAATATCTTTTATCACTATAATTTACCTTAGTCAAAGAATATAATGTCTTAAAGGAAACGTTCAAATTGAGTCACACACACACACACACACACACACACACACACACACCAAGTCCCTTATACGAAGTAAGGAAAAGATTGTGGTGTGTGTGTGTGTGTGTGTGTGTGCGCGCGCGCGCGAACTTCGTACGTGCGTGCGTGTGTGCGCGCGCGCGCGCACATCTATCTATCCATCTGTCTGTCTGTGTGTCTTCTCTACCGTGTACGTGTGTACATCTATCTATTGTTTATCTTTCCATTTTCTTCACCAGTACTTTGTTGTTCATACACATCGAAGTTTCAAAGTTTCAGTTGACACTGACGGGGTAGTGATGGAGGGGAGGAAATCGTAGAGGGGAGGGGAGGGGGAGCTTGGGGGGTGGGGGGAGTCGTTCTGTGCAATACGAGCAAACATGATAATAATGCGATATGTGCCACGTCGTCTGCCCGTCTCCATCGCTCGGTAATACTCAACGATTGGATTTTAGAGATTTGTTTTATAAGTTTGTTCCTCTGTATGTTTTGTGAAACAGTTACTGGGGCGTGTGCATGTGCGTGGGTGAGTGTGTGTGTGTGTGTGTGTGTGTGTGTGTGTGTGTGTACGCGCGCGCGCGCTTATCAACGCACTTCAGTGTGTGTGAGAGGCCTCGTGTGCATGCGTTGGGCTGGATGTTAACATGGTTTGTTGAATTCCTTTTTTTCATGGGGAATTCCAACTACAAAATCTTTTTCAAATGATTTGTAAAACAGTGCGTGGAATGTCATACGTTGTTTTTTCAATGTAATTGTAAGGAAAACCCATGTTGGGTTTTCGAAACTGTGTAATGTGTTTTGAATTAAACGTAATGTAACTGATGGACTCTGTAATTTTGTTTTGAATCAAACGTAACATGTACTTGATGCATGCTGCGGCTTATACTCACCAAGTACATTTCAGCTGGCTTCCAGCTATGAACATGTATTTATTGGCACATTGGATGACAATAATGTATACACGTATGACTGTTTTTTGTTGTGGTTGTTGTTCCATTGCCTTCGGAAGGATGTTCACCATTTGTTTTGAAACAGTTCCCCCCCCCCCCCCCCCCCCCCCCCCCCCCCGTTGTGTTTAGAAGCAAGAAGAGGTTCTATCTGCATGTTACTTTCAGTTATGGGGTGTCACTAATGTGTTTGTGTGAGAATATGTGTGCAGCTTCACATTCATTATAATATTTTTTCCCCACTCGAGTGAGAGGTAGTTCCGCGAAGAAAAGTTTTAGGTAAGTCTTTCTTTAAGCAAATTGATAGCGGAGCTTCATGTGGTAGTTTCAAAACGAGGGCGAAAAATGAAGCAAGATTTAGAAAGAAAAGGGTTACTTACTGCCACAGATACAGACAAACAGATTACGGGACAAAACACAATGTATTTCGACCTCTCTGGGTCTTCTTCAGGCAAAAACAGACAACAATTAGGACTGTGAAAACGAAGAACGAGAAACCACTTATCTTCTCATATTCCAACAACAGCCATTTTGCGCCGACTATGACAAGGTAGTGGTTTGGTTTCTCGTTCTTCGTTTTCACTGTCCTATTTCAATTGTTTCTTTTTGGCTGAAGAAGATCGAAGAGGTCGAAATGCATTGTGTTTTGTTCTGTAATGTGTTTGTCTGTATCTGTGGCGGTAACTAACCCCTTTTCTTTCATGCGATAGGTTTGTAACTTACATTCACTATTATATCCTGTGTTTAGGAGGTAGTCTTGATTAATGTCATTCAGTATGATGTGTTTCAGTTTATGTTGATGACGTGACAACTGGGTGGATCATCATTTTGAGTGTTATCTGCGTGTTCAGAGTCAGCCTTGATGATTTTTTTTCCCGTGAGGAATACGTTTTACTCAACAAAAGTTGTATCTCCACGTTTTGCGAAACACAAGACAGGTATCTTAGTTTCATTAAATTTCATTTTTCAAATGGGAGTCCAAAATGTATGGACACCTTTTCTTTCGTTGAAATTGGGACAATTTGTAATTGCTTTATGTATATTTATGTTTATGTGTGTTTAGCTTCTGCGTGGTGTGTGTGTGTGTGTGTGTGTGTATGTGTGTGTGTGTGTGTGTGTGTGTGTGTGTGTGTGCGCGCGCGCACGCACGGGCATGTGTATCTCTTCATTTTTTGTCTATCTCAACCGTGTGTGTGTATGTGTGTGTGTGTGTGTGTGTGTGTGTACTCTTTTTTGACTTTGTGTGTCGACCGTGAGTGTGTGTGTGTGTGTGTGTGCGCGCGCGCAACAGACAGAGAGAGGGCGAGGTCGGGGGGAGGGGGGTTACAGGACAAAACAACAGGACCAACAACATCGTGCACACATTCAGCTGTTACGTGTGTAGCGTCATGTTGTAACAAACACGTGACGTGTGAACGGAAATCATATCGTTGACTCGCATGTGGTGAAGTGATGCAAACACATGATGTACGCACACAAAACCACGTCATAGTTGACACGTGTATGAAGTGATACAAACACATGATGAACGAAAAAAAAAACACTCGTGTATGAAGTGGTACAAATATATGATGTACGAACAAAAACCACTCGTGTATGAAATGATACAAACACATGATGAACGAACAAAAAACCACTCGTGTATAAAGTGATACAAACATATGATGTACGAACAAAAACCACGGTATAGTTGACTCGCATATGAAATGACACAAACACATGATGTACGAACAAAAACCACTCGTGTATGAAGTCATACAAACACATGATGTACGAACAAAAAACCACTCGTGTATGAAGTGATACAAACACATGATGAACGAACAAAAAAACCACTCTAGATGAAGTGATACAAACATATGATGAATGAACAAAAACCACCCGTGTATGAAGTGATACAAACATATGATGAACGAACAAAAACCACTCGTGTATGAAGTGATACAAACACATGATGAACGAACAAAAAACCACTCGTGTATGAAGTGATACAAACACATGATGTACGAACAAAAACCACTCGTGTATGAAGTGATACAAACATATGAACGAACAAAAACCACTCGTGTATGAAGTGATACAAACACATGATGAACAAACAAAAAACCACTCTAGATGAAGTGATACAAACACATGATGAACGAACAAAAATCACTCGTGTATGATGTGATACAAACATATGATGAACGAACAAAAACCACTTGTGTATGATGTGATACAAACATATGATGAACGAACAAAAACCACTTGTGTATGAAGTGATACAAACATAATTATGATGAACGAACAAAAACCACTCGTGTACGAAGTGATACAAACACATGATGAACGAACAAAAACCACGTCATAGTTGACTCGTTTATGAACTTGAAGTGATACAAGCACATGATGTACGAACGAAAAACCACGTCACAGCTGACTCGCATGTGAAGTGATACAAATACATGATGTACGAACAAAAACTACGTCATATCTGGCTACGAACAAAAACCACGTCATAGCTGACTACGAACAAAAACTACGGCATAACTGACTCGTATACGAAGAGGTACAAACACATGATGATGTACGAACAAAAACCGCGTCGTAGTTGACTTGTACATAAGCGATACAAAACACGTGATGTGCGAAAAAAAAAAAAAAACACGTCATAGCCGATTACGAACAAAAACCCACGTCATAGCTGAGAACGAATAAAAACCACGGCATAGCTGAGAACGAATAAAAACACGGCATAGGTGACTCGTATACGAAGTGATACAAACACATAATGTACGAACAAAAATCACGTCATAGTTGACTCGTGTATGAAGCAATACAAACACGTGATGTGCGAACAAAAACCACGTCATAACTGATTACGAACAAAAACCACGTCATAGTTGACTCGTATACGAAGGGATACAAACACATGATGTACGAACAAAAAACCACGTCATAGTCGACTCGTACATGAAGTAATACAAACACGTGATGTGCGAACAAAAACCACGTCATAGCTGTTTACGAACAAAAATGACGTCATAGTTGACTCGTATATGAAGTGATAGAAACACATGACATACAAATGAAAGTCATATCATAGCTGACACACGTATGAAGGGATTCAAATACATAATGTGGGAACAAAGACCATGTCGTAATTGACTGGTATGTGAAGTGACAGAAATGACGTACGACCGAAAACTACGTCATAGCTGACTGATGGGAAGCGATTCAGACACGTGTGCCAACAAAACCCAGTTTTTCCGTTATGTGAGGGGATTCAAACACATGATGTGCCGGCGAAGCCCGCTCTCTGTCAAACGCATATGATGATGCGAAGTGATTGCACGTTTTGTATAGAAAGCTACAGTTATTTCATGTTCATGTCTTTTGACAACAAATGATACGCACAACACAGGTAATTTTGTGTGTTGGTGTGTATGTGCAAGTGTGCCTTGCATGCGCATTTTGAGAGAGAGGTGTGTGTGTGTGTGTGTGTGTGTACAAAACGTCAAAAATGAATGAAAGCACTCCAGCTGCTGTTGAACAACACTGCTCAGTGGTGTCAAGAAACTGGATCGTCCATCAACCTTACGAAAACCCAGACATTCTCAGCAACAAGGCATTGATGAACTGACAATGTGAGCGACTTGGGGAAAAAAAAAACTTTGATAGAGTGCTGACCTTTAGAAAAATGTTGAACATATTGTGCACAAATGCAACAAGGGCCTGTCTGCCATGAAAGCAGTGGCAGCCACAGGCAGTGAACAACGCCGTCTCTAAACCCCCCGTGTCACACGCGCACCTGTACTCAGTGTGATTAATCATGGATTAGGGTTTACAACACTGTTCCAGAGCAGTCTTCTTGAATAAGAAAGAGTTCAAAATGAAGCAGTGAGACTGATCTTTGGAACGACAGACCTCACCCCAATTGAAACTATGCGACACAGCAGTTTGACCTCCCTTCAATGCAGGTCCGACACAAACTAGAACAGATGAAGGCATATATTAGAGCACTTGAATACTAAAAAAAAAAAAAAAAAAAAAAAAAAAAAAAAAAAAGCCACTGCATGCGGCAAAGCAACAAATTCATTCGTCTAGGATGCGAAAAATCATGGATAGGGTGGGCATAGGACCACATACAAGTTGTGTGCCAGCTATCAGAATTCAAGACACTAAGGAATCGAAAAAAAAACTATCCTGACCATATGATACTCGTCTACCACACTGCCGTCACACCAGAGGGAATAACCAACACAGAAATTCAGATGCAGATGGGGGAAAAAGAAACATGGCAAAAACAGAGAAGATATCGCTGTGTATTTTGACAGTACAGTAACCACAGTTATGTCGGACTGAGGATACATGGTAAGCAAAACTGGCCGAGCAATGCAGGAAGACAAAAGTGACTACAGTTGAACAACTTCAGGTCTATTAATGGAGGTAGTGGTTAGTGCCCCCGGTTCTCCTCTGGCTCTCATCCACAGACGAACTCCGAGCTGAACAAGCCATGATACTGACCGACACTATGAATCTGCTTCAAAAAGTGGATGGTAGAGCGTGAAGCCTTGTTTTACATGAAGTAATGCGCGGCATTCCTTTGGAAAAAAAGCATGTATGGATGCTCAGGACATGCATGTGTCAAGAGAGAGAGAGAGAGAGACAGAGGCAACAGTGAACGATTGGATTACAGCCTAGCCCCTCTGATGGGATTAGAAACCCAAAGATTCACATCAACAAACAAGGTCGAAGTCGCCATACCATTGACCATCTTGACCACAGACTATACCAAAGACCGTACCCCGAGTCCACCCACTCAGGTACATACACACACGCATACATATATATATATGTGTGTGTGTGTGTGTGTATGCACACGCAAACACACACGCACAAGCAATTACAATAATTATAGCAATCAACGTAAATCCCTTCGACTTTAAGAGAGCAGTAACTGGACATCCAGACTAAAAGAAACGGCAAAGCCCCATACTAGGCCTTTCCAATGGCAGACACAAATAGCCAATGGCAGACACAAATAGCCAAACACACGTCAGCTAAAGCAACAAGACTTTGACGCTCTCAGGATCCCATGTTCATTTACTGCAAACGTATGTGCATTGGTAAGTGTAAGTGAAGCGACGCAAGTGTGTAATGTCGCGCGTACACAGATGTGAATGTGTACGTTTCGCGCGCGTGTGAGTGTGAGTGTGTGTGTGGCGGGGGGGGGGGGGGGGGGGGGGGGGGGGGGGGGGGGATGGGGGGGCGGGGCATGTGAAAGTATGTGTGTGTGTGTTGTGTGTGTGTGTGTGTGTGTGTGTGTGTGTGTGTGTGCACATCGCGTATGTGTGTGGGGTGGTGACGTTTGCCAGTGTGTAGGAATATCTAATTGCATCTATTTATTGAGTGATAGGTCTACTGATTTATGTGTTTATTCATTGATGAATATTTTACGGATGATGCGTTGGTGACAAGCCATGAAACAAAAGCATATTGGGGTACGCATCACAGATACATGGAGACCGCCGCTTGGTAACCGTTGGCATTTCATACCCGTGTGTGTGTGTGTGTGTGTGTGTGTGTGTGTGTGTGTGCGTGTGTGCACGCGTGGATTCGATGAAGAGGATGAGTTGGTTGTCTGGCGCGCACTCCACAAGCACGCGTGTTCGTGTGGGTTGGGGTGCAGTGGTGGTTCCAGATGGGCTGCGTTGTTGTGCCTGTCGTGTGTTGCACGTGCTGTGCCAGAGGGTGGAGGTGGGGAGAGTGGTGGTGTACCTGTTCGTTCACCGATTGGCTGATTGTACACACGCCTTTCCTGTCTCTCTCTCTCTCTCTCTCTCTCTCTCTCTTTTTTAAATCTTACTACTATTTTCTAATGTAATATGCTTTTTGGTTTTACGTATTCACTTCTTTTCCACAATCATCATCATCATCATCATCATCAATTATTTGCGTTTTTATCCAAGTTAGTAGTATCATATTCATCACCATTAATTTTTACCATCATCATCATCATCATTAATGTTATTATTGTTGTTGTTATCATTATTACTATAATTGGTCAATAATGACAAGGTCATTTTTTGAATACCGATAAACTTTGTCTCTCTCCTCTCTGTCTCTCTCTCTATATATCAATTAGTTATCCTTCAGCTGTAAATCCTGCGCGCAGTGGTCTCGTAGCTTAGCGGATATGGTGTAGCGTATATGGACTAGTCCGCACGCAGTGACACCTCCTTGATGAAACCATCCGCAGAGAATGAGATTATAATGTTGATTCAATTCGTTTTCGATTGTTCCACAGCCCCGCACGTGCTTTGATATGCTTTCAGAAGACTTGGACTGATTAAACACATGGTTAACTCGTCCTCAGTCGTGCTGTTTGATTGTTAAGTAAGCCGTATTGTTGGCGGTTTAGTCTGTCGGTCCACCTACTACGGCTAACTGCGCGTGTTAGAGCATGTGTGCTTTGTACACGTATGTGTGTGTGTGTGTGTGTGTGTGTGTGTGTGTGTGTGTGTGTGTGTGCAGACGCGTTGTGTGTGTGTGTGTGTGTGTGTGTGTGTGTGTGTGTGTGTGTGAGAGAGAGAGAGAGAGAGAGAGAGAGAGAGTGTACAATTACATACAGTTCTGTTTGATACTAAATGTCGCCGCTCGAATTTGTAAAGAGAAGTAACCATGCCTAGGCTGCATTTAAAATACTGGATTTGCGTCCCATTTTACACATGGTCTCTCTGTCTCCGACACTCGCACAATCCCAGAGAGAGTTAGTTAGTTAGTTAGTGTTTATACGGTCCAGCGGACTACTAGGAGCCAAATCAGGACCTCAGCTATCACATCTGCTGAGTCTCTAGATACAAATACCCACACTAGTATTAACACATCGCTTAAAATTTATAAAGACAAAAGCACAATTATCTGTTGAACTCCAGCAACACCTATATACATTATTAAAACACTATGATTTATAAAATAAGTTTACCTCTTTCAAAAAAGAAAAAATAAGATCCACTGAAATCTCACGAAAAAGAACTGATAAATCACTGTTGGAAAAGAACTTCTCTCTGATACACATCAAATCTGCACATTCAGTCAAAAAATGATTAACACTGAACAAACTGTCACACGCAACACACCATGGAGGGTCTTCCCTTCTGTGTATCCAACTGTGCGTTATATAGCTGTGCCCAATATGTAACCGTGACAAAACCGATTCCTCTTTACGGTTACGTACTACCGATGGGAAAGGGTTGATTAATTCTGGGCAAATTTTAAACAATTTATTATGAATTTGATTAGACCATTCACTCTGCCACAGTTTACGACAATACAAACTAGATTTATGACGAAGATCTGAGTGAGGAACAAACTGCACAGGCCTCCTGGAAAGACTTGCACCGACAGCTTTGTTTGGCTGCTTTGTCTACCACGAGAGTTACTATAGATTCCCATGTGGCTGGGGACCCAACAGAAAACTATATGCTTTCCCGAAGAGACAAGCTGAGTATGAAGATCATGAATATCCGCCAAAACTGGATGTGAAACTTCTCTTGCCGATAAAGCCAACAGTGCCGACAATGAATCCGATAAAATAAAGAAATCGTTCTGATCTGACCTGGACACCGCACTGAGAGCCAGATTTAAAGCCTTCAGTTCAGCAGTATAAACAGACGACCAATCCCGCAATCTTAACAAGGTAGGCTCCTGAAAATTGTTATCACACACAATGGCAGCTGCAGCCCTCTCATCTTTTTTAGAACCATCTGTAAAAATATTGGTAAAATCTTTATTAAGTTCACATTGCTCAAGATAAAGTTGTTTATGTGCAGCACTCGAGGTGACCTCCTTTCGAAACTGAGTTAAATATAAATTAATCTCTGGATTGGCTATTTTTCAGGGAGGTACATCAGTCTGTAATGGACCGTCATCAACAGCATCAAGGTCAATGCCAGCTGCCCCGAAGTGGGGCAAAATACGAATACCCAGTGGAGGAATCTCATTTTGGCTTTAAGTCATATTTGGCTCTAAAAAGGCGGGTTCATGACAATATCATAGGCAGGGTTTTCTGGATTAGCCCTCAGTTTCAGATAATAATTCATGGAAAGAGACACAATCTCCTTAGCTCCAGAGGGGGTTCACCAGATAACTCTTTTGGAGATGTGCGAAATGCTCCCAGAGCAATCCGCAGTCCTTGATGATGAATTGGATCAAGAGCTTTGAGATAAGACTTTCGTGCGGATCCATATACCACACAACCATAATCTAGCTATGGTCTCACCAAAGCCCGATACAATCGCAACAAAGTTCACCTGTCTGCACCCCAATCAGTGTGACTAATAACCTTCAAAACATTCAAACCTGACTGGCAAGATTGTTTAATGTACTTAATGTGAGGCAAAAAAGAAAGCTTACTATCAAAAATAACCCCCAAAAATTTCACTTGTTTGGAAACTTTAATTACCTGACCATTGAGACTGATGGCTGGTTCTAAGACCTCAGATCTTTTCCTATGGAAATTAATACACTCTGTCTTAGTAGCTGAAAACTTAAATCCATTTTCAGTGACCCACTGCTGAACACGATTAACACACAACTGAAGTTGACGCTCAGCTGCAGCCAAGGTTTTCCCCTTGGCAGAGATGGAGAAATCATCAACAAACAATGACTTAACAATCGCAGACTTTACAGACTGAACGATGTTATTAATCTTGATTGAACGGAAGTGGAGAAAGGATGCTACCCTGAGGGACACCCATCTCCTGCTCAAAAGGATCCGAAAAGGTAGAATGAAGTGTAACACTGAAATGCCTGTTAGACAAAAAATTAGCAGTAAACATTGGTAAATTACCTTTGAAATCAAGTGCCTTCAAGTCCTGAAGAATTCCATACCTCCATGTTGTGTCATAAGCTTTTTCTAAATCAAAAAGAATAGAAACTACATGTTCTCCATTAATCAAAGCCTTCCTGATAAAAGACTCGTATCGAACCAGGTGACCAGTAGTACTGCGGTTGTTCCGAAATCCACACTGGAAAACATCCAATGCCCCAAGACATTCTAACTGCCATAACAATCGAGAATATACCACTCTCTCCATAGTTTTACATAAGCAACTAGTAAGAGCTATAGGACGATAGTTGTTAGGATCCGAATGATCTTTCCCTGGTTTAGGAATAGGAACAACAACCGCCTCTATCCAAGAATGTAAAAAATATCCTGAACACCAAACATGATTAAACAGTGACAACAACACCTTTAAACCCTCAGTTGGCAACTGTTGAATAAATTGATAATTAATGTCATCTGGTCAAGGAGCTGAGTTGTTGGCTTTCAAAATGGCGTCCTTTAACTCATCCATGCTGAAAACGCAGTTATAATCCTTAGAACTATCTGGCACGAAAGAACAAGATTTTGACTCCGCTGATCTTTTGATACGCGGGAATTCGTTGCAATAATGATCAGCTGACGAATTTTGATGAATAGTAGCAGCTAACAAGTTAGCAACCTCCTTTTTACTTGTAATAATTGATCCGTTTACTTGCAAACTTTTAATAACTGATGTAGCCGACTTTCCCTTAATGTTATGGATTAATTTCCAGACTTTCCTTGAATTGACCTTAAAGGACAGATTTGAACAAAATTTTTTCCAAGATTCTTTCTTCTTGGTTTTAAAAGTATACCGACACTTAGTCCTACATGCCTGATGTTTTAACTTTGTTCCCCACCATAGGAAATCTAGCAAAAAAATCTTTGAGCACCTCCTCTTTCTCTTACTCTTCAAAGATAGAAGATTGACAAAACAGAAAACTGCAGATTATTAAGGAGAATGTTGAAAGAGAAATGCAGGTGAAAGAACCATGGATAGGCAGAAAAAAAAACACACAAAAAAAAAACCAGAGAAAAAGAAAGCCCACCTAAAAACGAAGTCCCACCCTCAAGGGGCACAAGAGGGTGACCCTGAGAACTAAAAATAAGACACCCCACCCAGGTCCCCCAGGGCAGACCCCGGTGGGGGTATGTGTGTGTGTGTGTGTGTGTGTGTGTGTGTGTGTGTGTGTGTGTGTGTGTGTGTGTTGTGTGTGTGTGTGTGTGTGTGTGTGTGTGTGTGAGTGTGTGTGTGAGTGTGTGTGTGTGTGTGTGTACATACATTACAATTACATACAGTTCTGTTTGACACTAAAAATGTCGCCGCTTGAATTTGTAAAGAGAAGTAACCATGCCTAGGCTGCATTTAAAATACTGGAGTTGCGTCCCATTTTTACGTCCCATGGTCTCTCTCTCTGTCTCCGACACGCACACAAACAAACCCAGAGAGAGAGAGAGAGGAGAGAGAGAGAGAGAGAGAGAGAGAGAGAGAGAGAGAGATTTTTTTTAAAGCAATAATTACATATCTGTTCACTTTGTTTTCAATTGTTGCATAGCCCTGCATGTGTGTGTTGTCACAAGACTCCGTCTGATAACGTGAATTAATGTGTTTTACTCGTTCTCGTTCGCCCCGTTTCAGACCCGTCGTCTTAGCAGTAGGCCCTGCATACTGGTTAATTTCTCCGTCCGCCTACCGTTGGTAGTTTGCGTGTGCACACAAGAGAATTGTGTGTGTGTGTGTATGTATGTATGTATGTATGTATGTAGGTGCATATGCACGCGTTTTGTGTGTGTGTGTGTGTGTGTGTGTGTGTGTGTGTGTGTGTGTGTGTGTGTGTGTGTGTGTGTGTGTAAGTGTGCAATCGTGCATGCACGCGGATATTGTCACATACAGTTCCGTTGGAAATGAAAATGCTGATGGCAAAACGGCAAAGGTTTTTGTCGCGTCTGGAAATGAAGATAGATAACCCTGCCTAAACTCCGCTAACAGAATTACAGGAGTTGCTTCCCATTTCTCTGACATTGACTCGCAAACCCACGAGTCCGTGCGCGCTTTTTGCGACTTTCATTTTTTCAATAAACACATGGTGAAATACGTAGCAACATCAAAATTTTTCGAAGAAACAAAAGATGATTTCAAACAACCGTTTCATCATTTTTTTTTTTTGAGCATCATGAACACTGAAACATGAAAATCATCATTATACAAGGCATTCGTCTGTGCAAAATAGTTCATCGTTCAATCTCTCTCTCTTTCTCTCTCCGTCCGTCTCTCTCTCTCTCTCCCCAGACATATAATGAGACACACGTGGACATATGCGCCGGGATATATGTGCGGACACTGTCAGTCTTAAAGAAGCAAAATCAACATCGCACAGTATTGCTCTTTGTTTGCAACACGCTCAATGCGCTGACATCAGTACCTGTACATGTACACTGACTTAAGAAAACAAAACAAACAAAAGAAAAGAGAAAAAAATACAAGAAAACAAACAAAAGGGGAAAAAAAAAAAAAAAAAAAACGCTAAAGCTTACCTCTCATGTAAGTGCGCAGGCACACTGTCATCATCAAGAAGCACTACACGGCAATCCGAATCACTCAACATGAATATAAATATGAGAAAAGCACGAACACAAATTTACGTACTTCCTGTCCACACTGCATACTTCGATTCCACTGGGGTTAGAAGTTATACATACATACATACATACATAGATACATACATACATAGATACATACATACATACATACCATATACATGGCAATCTCGACAGATCAGAAGGTAATCCATATCGCTTCACACATTTTTTTTTTCTTAAGCACAAAATACAGCGTAAGCCGGGGGGTGTGGGGGGGTGGGGGGGGTGGGGGGGGGGGGGGGGGGGGGGGGGGGGGGAGTGGAGTGCGCAGGCCTGTCCTTCAGCTCCCAGAAGGCCGGACAGAAAGTCGGGTAGAAGGCCAGGAATAGGGAGATTTACAGTCAGCGAATCCTCAGTAGTGCTTACTCACACCATGCCTCGGAATAGGCCGAGGCTGAGAAACAAACCAACCAACAACAACAACAACAAATCATCCCGTCCCCCCCCCCCCCCTTCCATCCCTGCCTCTCCTTCCCCACCCCCGACACACACACATGCACACCACTTCCCCCCATCCAACCTCCCCTCGGGTCCTTCATAAAAAAGCGCACGACACATACGCGTGCAAAAACGCGCGCGCGCGCGAACAGACACACACACACACACACACACAGAGTCCAGATAACGAGGTCAATACGAATATGCAGGTGCGCGCGCGCGCACACACACACACACACACGCACAACAACACGCATGCATGCACGCGCACGCACACACACACACACACGCACACACATACACACACGCACGCACGCACGCACGCACGCACGCACGCACGCACACGCACGCACGCACACACACACACACACACACACAGAGTCCAGATAACGAGGTCAGTTCGAACATGCAGACGTGCGCGCACGTACACACGCACACATGTATGCAGACACACAAAATACACACACGCTCGCTCTCTCTCTCTCTCTCACGCGCACGCACGCACGCACGCAAACACACACACCACGCACGCACGCACGCACGCACGCACGCACGCACGCACACACACACGCACACACACACACACACACACACACACACACACACACACACACACACACACCGGGGCCCGCGCACACCACAGGAAACGTGCACATCCTCCTGGGACGTTGTTCACAACGATGGTCTGTCCACTAGAATTGCACGCCACAGTACTGATGATGCAGCACACTAAAGCTTCGTGTCGTACACGATACAACTGGCAACACTGTTCGCGGAAGTGCCTGCTACGTCCCAATCCCAAATCCAAATCAGGGTCAAAAGACTGAAGGCATTCAGCTCACTTCCTATTGTAAACCACACAACTTGCAGTCTGGTTGAACGACCACACACAAGTCCTGGTATGTCCCTTAGCTGTCGGCTGGGCTATAAGCAACATGACCTAACGACCACACACCTGCGGAAGGTGAAAGGGCAGATAGAGCTAAACAATCCCAGAAGAGTGGGAGAAGGAGTGTTTTGTGTGTGTGTGTGGTGGGGGGGGGGGGGGGGGGGGGGGGGGGGGGGGGGGGGGGGGGGGGGGGGAAGAAGCCATCTTAACACTACTCTCAAAACACCATAACCACAGCATGTGAAAATGGGGCAGCAGCGAAAAAAAAAATGGCCATTTAGTTAAGTATGTAACAGGTTTCAAACTCGGAACCTTTGACGGTGAACTCGGCGCTTGACCGCTGTGCCAGCGTGGCACCGGCAATACCAAACGTCCATCATCATTGGCTGTCACGAATGACTTTAAAAAAAAAAAAAAAAAAAAAAAAAAAAAATCAAGGCTACGTAGACAACGTTCGAACTGAAAGAGATGGGGCGTGGGAGGGGAGACGAAGGGACCACACACACACACACACACACACACACACACAGAGGAGAGAGAGAGAGAGAGAGAGAGAGAGA
>JADBJO010002222.1:367174-374674 GCA_016801955.1 Conus betulinus
TCTGTCCAGGTGAAACTCCAGATGAAAATAGTTCTGTCCAGGTGAAACTCCATGATGAAAATAGTTCTGACTAGGTGAAACTCCAGATGAAAATAGTTTTTTCCAGGTGAAATTTATTCCGTCCAGGTATAACTTGTTGTGTCCGGTGGAATTCATTCTGATCAGTGTGAAACTGTCCAAATGACACTTACCCTGTCGTGGTGAAACTCGTTCTGTCCTGGGGAAACCATTTCTGACAGGGGAAAACTGGTTCTGTACAGGCGAAGACAGTCAAGGTCACAATACCCCTAGACAGCTAAAACTAGCTTCGCCCCAATGAGACTAGTCACGTTCAGGAATGATTCGTCATCTCCAGGTCAATTCATTCGTGCACTGGTGGAACTGAGGAAACCGAGGATTGCAACCCTTCTTACATTAACATGTACAAGCGCGTATTTCCACCCTGCACATTCTGGAAGCAAACTCCATGAAGTTCCCACTGTCAGGAGCTGCGCGCCCGGAACGATTTGGGGGGAAAGGTCATGTCTTGCACAGCAAGGACGGATGTGCCGTCATGACGAGGTCTGAAGACCGTGTCCAGCTTCCAGGGATTACAATGTATCATATCTCCTTTCGTGAGCTTTACACTTCGGTGACGTCACCATCAGGGCGTTCCAACGCCAATACCAGTTCATGGAACATTTCTTGTTATTCCCCTTCTTGTGCAACCTCCGGGTTTTGAATCATGACGGCCCCCAGTGCTACGTCCTACTGTTCCATCCATCTTTGCAAGTTTTCCACCTCCGTGAAGAAACCCCGGGAGGTGTTGGTCGAGGTTCCTCTGCCCCTCATCACCGTCAGACGAATCTTCGTTTTGAGGCACTGTGAACCCACTGAGCCACCTCCAACACCTCTGTGCCCAGTTCACCACACTCCTCTGACTTCTCCGACAACACACACACAGAGAAGGTGGTCCAACTTCTTCAGCCCCTCCCACTCACCAAACGATTCTCCTTCCGAGTTACTGCACAGCCTAAAGAATCATCATCTCTTAGACGTCCATGTTATCGTCATCAGATTGCTCCAACCTCGCTGACCATACCAAGAGAAGCTGCTCGAACTCAAGGAGTCCTGGGGAGTGTGTTTCTCTTCTGAGTCATCATACAAAACTCCACTGTCATTCTCCTATACAATAACTTCGGGCACAGTCTTAACTTTTTATTCAGAATCCTAGCAACAGCTGCAAGATATTTCTCCTCTGACGAGACCAGTTTCCTTTCCGATCAACGCACAGCACAGCACCTCCTCCTGTCTTTTTGCACCATCATTATCTGGTAGCTCTGACCTTTTCCAGACGGCTCTGACCTTTTCCAGATAGCTCTGACCTTTTCCAGATAGCTCTACCTTTTCCACCTAGCTCCAGACAGCTCTGACCTTTTCCAGATAGCTCTGACCTTTTCCAGATAGCTCTGACCTTTTCCAGATAGCTCTACCTTTTCCAGATAGCTCTGACCTTTTCCAGATAGCCTACCTTTTCCAGATAGCTCTACCTTTTCCAGATAGCTCTGACCTTCTGCACGGGCACCAACAGGAGTTGCTGGAGCATCATCACCAGCTCTCCTCATGGCGGTGTCCGTTATCAAACCATCACACCTCAAACCATCCCGCACACATTCCCGCCATCACTGTCAGCATGGCGATTCTAACCTTTCCGCTGACACCAAGACACGCCGTTCCACCTCCCCAAAGGCGAGGGCGTTCCCGCTTTCCAGTCACCGTGACAAAACTCAACATGGCGTCTCTGCGTTCCTAGACTTCCGTCCCGTCATCCCCAGGAGGCTCCAGCCTCTCCGACAGCACCATCAGCAGCTGATCGAACTTCTTCAGCCTCTCCGCCCGGGACGCCCGCGCGCCCTTGGACCCCCACATCAGCCTCATCTGGAACTCGGTCCGGCACACCTCCTCCAGCTCCCCCTCGCCCTCCAGCCTCACCCCCTCCAGCACCGTCTTGGCCGCCGCGCGGTACATCCTGGTCTGGGAGGCGACGATGCGCGCCACGTCCAGGTGCGCCAGCAGGAACTCCAGGCCGGAGTTGGGGTCGGCGGCCTCCCAGGACAGCAGGACGTCCAGGTCGTCGAGGTCCCGCTGCAGCAGCTGGACGACGGGTGTGAGGTTGGGCAGGGTGACGTTCTGCAGGGGCAGGATGCCGCTGCCCTCGTGCAGGGACTTGAGCAGGGACTTGAGCTTCGTGTCGAAGAGGAAGGCGCTGGACGTGTGCTTCTGGCGCAGGAGCAGCCAGGTGTCGCGCAGTCGCTGGACCTGTGGACCAGAATCACAGTCGGGATGAGGGTAACGTCCTCACCTTCGGCTTCTGCCACGGAGGCTCTGATCTGCCGTGAAATCGCCGGCGTGGTAAGGCGCCGGCAAGGCTTCATGGCAAATCAGACAACAGACGATCTGTGCGGGACGGCAACTTAGGTACCGAAGTATGATTGGGAGCAGACGTTTATTTTTTTTGTTTGTTTGTTTGTTTTTTTGGCAAGTGTGAGGAAGTCTTTTGGGAGGAAAGTTTTTTTTGAAGTTTAAGGAAGATTTTGACTAGCAAATATGTAGACTGCATCTCTCTCTCTCTCTCGTTCTCTCTGACAAGCTCTCTTTTTTTCGTCACTTTCTCGCTCTTCCTCTCGCTCTTTCCATGGCTCCCTATCTTCGTTTTTCCCTCCTCTATCCCTCTCTCTTTTCTTCTCTTTCTGGCTCTTCGTCTCTCTTTTTCCATCACTCCCTACCTTCGCCTTTCCCTTCTCTGTCCCCCTCCTCTCTGTCTTCGTCTTTCTGTCCACCCCAATCCCTTCCCCTTTGTCTCAATCCTTCGTCTCTTTAACCCTACCCCCCCCCCCCCCCCCCCCCCACACCACACACACACACGTTCAATTTCTCTCTGGCTCTCTCTCTCTCCCCCTCCCTCCTCCTCCTCCCTCTCTCCCCATCCACCACCTTCCCTCTTTGTCTGTCTGTCTGTCTGTCTCTCTCTCACGCACACACACACTCTCTCTCCCTCTCTCTCTCTCTCTCTCTCTCTCTCTCTCTCTCCTCTCCCTCCTCTCTCTCTCTCCCTCCTCCCCCTCTCTCTCTCTACCTCCTTCTCTCCCTCTCCTCCCTCTCTCTCTCTCCCTCCCTCTCTCTCCCCTTCTGCCTGTCTACCTGCGGCGAGGTGAGGGCCTCCATGACGGAGGTGAAGGCGTACAGGTTGCCCATGCTGACCCTGAGTTCCCCGGCCGTCTGGATCCACTGGCTCAGCATCTGGGCTCTCTCTCCGTCGCCGCGTTACACGTCATCAGTGACGTCATCACGAACAGCCGCTGGCACTGGCACCTGCCCCAAAGACACGGAAGAGGGTCGGTGTCGTTGTGAGGTTTGAATTATGGAAATAAAACCAGATGCAAAGCATATTATAAACGTACTCCCAGTTTGCTGGTAAAAATTTTGTATGTATGAGAAAAGAAAAAAATCAAATGTTGCTCTCCCCGGCGGGGAATTGAACGTAGGTCTCCCGCGTGACAGGCGGGGGATACTGACCACTATACTACCGAGGAGCTTACAAAGTTTGGTTACACATACAAATATAAACCGTTATTGCAAGAAGGGAGATAATTTCCAGTTAGTGGAAAAAAAAACTCGACAGCGCGGTGGTTATTTCCCTTATCGCAGTTGATTTTTTTTTTTTTAAATTATCATTCATAGCCGTAATTTTTTTAATTATCAATCATAGCCGTTATAAAGGCTATTCTGGTAAAATAATACATCGGGCATCATCCCTGACCCAAAATGAACATAACTACAAATTTCAGAAAGATCGGCCCAGAAGTGTTTTTTTTTTTTTTTTTTTTTTTCTGGAGCGAGTGGAACACATTTTGACCACGGACAGGCAAACAGAAGACAGACAGACACAGAGACACAGACACTGATAGCATTTCTTCGTTCCCATTGTAAAGAACTCCCCGTTCTATAAGAACTGGGAGTACAAAAAAGGGCATGCATGCATGCACGGGCGCGCGCGCGTGCGTGCGTGCGTGCGTGCGTGCGTGCGTGCGTGTGTGTATGTGTATGAAAGAGACATTGAGAGAGAGAGAGAGACAGACAGACAGTGGCAGAGAGGGAGAGGGCATCAACCCAGAAACCATCCCCCCCCCCCCCCCTCTCTCTCCTCTCTCTCTCTCTCTCTCCTCTCGGCTCAAATGGACAAAATGCCATTTTCGTTGTCCTTCCAAATGTGTCGTCTTTCAAATGCGCCAGTGTGATATTCCGTCGTACTTTCAAGTTTTTTTTCTTTCCGTGGATGCTTATTCCCCCCTCCTCCCCCCCCCCCCCCCCCCTCCTCCCCTCCTTCCGCATTACCCCCGTTGCCATACTGCCTTCGCTAGACGTGGACGATAAAGCGACTGCATAACTCTCTCTCTCTCTCTCTCTCTCACTCAATGAAATCTATTCACTCACCCTCTTTGAAAATGATCTGTCTCTCTCCTAGTAAATCTCTCTCTCTCTCTCTCTCTCTCAAAACTATCTACCCACTCACATCCATGAAAATCATCTACTAGGCTAGGAAATAAAGATTCTCTCTCTCTCAATTATCTACATACTCTACATCCATGAAAATTATCTATTATCCTAGGAAAAATCTCTCTCTCTCCTCTCTCTCTCTCTCTCTCTCTCTCAAATCTACTGACTCAATATCTATAAAAATCATATACTGTCCTCGTAAAAGAAGACTCTCTGTCTGTCTGTCTGTCTGACTGTCTCTCTCTCTCCCCTCTCTCTCTCTCATGTTCCCACACTCTCTCCCAACCTCACCCCACCCCCACTCCCACACCGAACTCACCTCTCTATAATATCCTCCTCTCAGCTGTTCCCCCTGGGGCAAGGTACACAACTCGATCCCGGAGGTCACGCCGACCCCGAGGTCGTCCTCGCGCGCCACGCGCAGCACCTCCAGGTCCACGCGGGTCAACTGACCCGCCAAAGAGCGCGGCGGGCATCCCAGCAGCACGGCCTTGACCTTGTGAACGGCGGCGGGGTCCAGGAGGCGGTTGTCGGCGGAGGGGAAGAGGGAGGAGGGGAAGGCGTCCAGGTGGATCCGGGAGCCCAGGTTGAAGCCCGGCATGGTGATCTGACGTTCCCGCAGGTGGTCGAGGTCGTGCGGGGCCTCCACGGCGGGGTGGGCCCTGGGGGAGCCCTTCTCGTTGGGGGCGCACCTGGGGGAGACACGGGGGGGTGAGAGGCGTGATGGAAGCGGGTGCGAGGGCGTGCGATATTGTGGGAAGAGCTTAGCGATAGAAGTTGTTATGCGTGTGAAATGATTTGAATGCCGGGTGATGTGAAGTCACACAACTCACTCAATACGTGGTACAGTGTAATACAAGAAATGAAATATAATACGATATGATATGATATGATATATATGCAATGCAAAATGACGTTAAGTATGATATGGTATAACGGTATTACATGACATTATGCGGCAATATGCCTGACACATATAATCATGATAAAATACAATATCAATAACATTGCCATTCGTGAAAATCATTGTACGTGTGTCTATCATATACATGGTATAGTAATATAGCATAGCACGATGTGATGTAACATCTGCAAAGGAATGCAGCCACATGCAGTAAAATACAGTACAATACAATACCATACAATAAAAAAAATACAATGCCACGAAATGCAATACAGACATCATCATCGTCATCATCTTCATTATCACCGTCATCATCATCATCATCGTCGTCGTCGTCGTCTTTATCATCATCATCATCATCATCCATCAATCACCATCATCATCATCATCATCATCATCATCGTTCTGTTACATCACTATCCTATAACGGTAAACGGTTAAGGACTGCAGTGAGGGGACACTCGGACAGTCAAGGAGCCGTCAGCACAGCCCTCGGCCTCGGTCATGAGCGACATGGTAAGGTATCGTAAGCAGTCCATGCCTTTACAGCGTGAAACAATGAATACAATTCAATGCTAAGCAAAAACATTGTATCCGTCGAAAAGGATGTAAGTCCTGCGCGCTTAGGCCATTCCCTGCACATATGAGGACTGAAATTAATGAGTTGCATCCGCTTTCGGTCACTGTTTTGCTCTCGTTTTTGCGAACAGTTTTTGCTTTCCTGAGTGAGGTTTGCATGTGGAGAACGAAAAAAAAAAACTGTTGAACTCCTGGTACTACATTACTGACTCTATACACAGATGGGTTAATTGGGATGAACGTGCGACTAATGATTTTGTAGTTGTCTAAACACACACACACACACACACACACACACACACACACACACACACACACACACACACACCACACACACACGAGCGCGCGCACACACACACACACACAAACACACACACACACACACACACACACACACACACACACACACACACACACGCATACACTGACAGACCATCCCTTCCCCACGGACACCAACCCACCTGGAGTCGGAGATGCGCCGAGGTCTGGACTGCCTCCCGGAGGCCTTGGACTTGACGGGCAAGGTCTGGTAGCCCTTGTGGACGGCGTTGAAGTTGTTGTCGTACACCTCGCTCTCCCGCCCGCCCTGGAACGACTGGCTTTTCGCCACGCCAGCCGGCGCGTGCAGAGCGCGGGGCTCCCGACCCTCCCGCTCCTCCTCCCCCGCCCAGCTGGGAGGCCCGGACAGCTGGTCCACGTCCGTGTAGTCCCGCCCGTCGTCTTCGTACAGCTCCTGGTTCCGCACCAGCACCATGGGCTTCTGCTTGTACTTGATGGACGGCACCCTGCTGGGTTTGGGCGGCGGCGCCTTGCTCAGGTTGCTCTCCGACACGGCCGGAGCCATGCGCACGGACGGCGAGTGCGACAACCCTCCGCCGCCGCCGTTCCCTTCGTGGGTTAGGGTCGGAGCGCTGCCGGACCGCTGGTGACTGACCACCGGAGCCGAGTCCGGCACATCCTGCTCGGCAGGCGCCTGCACGTACCCGGGGCCCCCTGGAGGGATAACGTTGATAACCGGCAAACTCCCAAACCGCTCCAACGACGGCGACCGGCTTCGGGCCACCTCCGAGTCGTCGACGGTCAGCAGCGGTTGGCTCCCGGTCCGCTTGTGGCCTCGCCGCTTCATGGAGGGGCTGGACTCGGGGCTGGAGGTCGGGGTGACGAAGGGGCTGCCCTTGGGGCTGGGTCCCGGGGTGTAGTGGCCTCCTCTGTCCAGGCTGTGCAGGGTGCCGTACTTGGAGTCGTAGTAGCTCAGCGGCATGGACCGGGAGACGGGGGTTCTTCAACACCGCCCCCGAGGCCAGCGTCACGGGCTTCTGCCGGGTGAGGTAGAACTGGATGAGCTCCTGGATGCTCCCGAACGCCTCCTCCTCGAACTGGTAGGAGATGGTGGGCAGGCTCCCCGGCGCGCAGTCCCCGACCAGCGCGTTGACCATGAAGTGCAGCGCCACGCCCCGCCAGGAGCAGGTCAGCACGAAGTC
>JADBJO010002222.1:379674-382174 GCA_016801955.1 Conus betulinus
CAAGCGCGCACGCGCATGCACGCACCCAAGCACGCACACACACACACACACACACACACACACACACACACACACACACACACACACACACACACACACTCAAATAAGAATAAAAATAAATAGAATCAAATTGGACGGTTCTAATACAGATCTGCGATTTTTTTTTTTTCGTGCATCCACATAGCTACATCCACCGTCGACCTGTCCAAGTTCAAACGCCAACAGAAGTCTCTAGAGAGCTATCATCAACTCCGAGTCGCCTTCAGGCTGCCCACCAGCGAAGACCCTGCTCTGCAGTAAAGTTAATGACGATTTGATCGCATACAAAGTTTCGGCTTCGTGGCAGAGTTCACTCATGCCGGCTCCGCGACTAAGCAATTGTTGTCGTCAGTAGGGGGCTTAGTAGGTGGTATGCCTGTTGCATCACAACAAAAATCAATAAATACCACCAAAGTGACTCGGGCAGCAGTGCAGTGTCTCCTCCGTGGGGTTGCCTGTTGACGACTTTACACTGACTGCTCCCTGTGGATTGCCGGTGCCGGGGCTGCGGCGGGACTGACCGGACTGTGGCTGTGGAGAGGGTTTCGGATAAGCAGCATAAGTGCACTGTCACTAAGGGGGCACATAAATTGGGACAACAACAAAACAAAAACAAAAAAGAAAAAAAAAGACGAGAAAAGAAAAAAAAAGTTTCGGCCTCCGTACTGGATTTCTGGACTGGGTTGAAAATCTGTGGCTGCCGGGTATTCTCGTATTTTAAGAGACGCATCATTGGTTATTTGGTTTCCTTTTTTTTAAAGAACAGGATCACTGAACACCACCGACGAGATCCGGCAGTAGCGCAGGGTCTCCTCTGGCTGGCTACCTCGTGGCGGCCTGATACTGATCGTTTCCTGAGGCCTGTTGATTTCAGTGAAGCGACAGAACCAGCCTCGGAATGTCTGTGTATTGGGAAGCCAGAATACGTGGGGAATAATGCCAGTAAATGAGCACACTAAAAACTAAAACAGCGAGTGAACAAACAGATAAATGAATAATAAGTAAATACATAAATGACATGAAATATATATTTTTTTTAATTCTTCAGGCTGACTCCGTCAACAAAAGATGAGCGCTAAGGCGCTGCAAGTTTGATTAATAAACAAATTTGAAAATAATAAATGAAACACACACACAAACACACGCGCGCGCGCGCGCACACACACACACACACACACACACACACACACACACACACACTCACATCTCCATCAGTATCTCATCAAACTCTTGCTAAGATTCGAATTTCAGACCCTCTAGATAGCCATTCTACGCACTAACCATGTAGTTGGGATAGGTATTTTGGCAGCGAAAAAACACGGACAGAAAAACGTAGACAGACAGATCCACCGACGAACAGAGACAACCAATCGCTGTACCAAAGGCAACTTGACTTCAGCGCACTGAAACTATCGGAGCACGACGTCTATTACAGTGCCTGTGGTCTTTCTCGGTGCATGTATGTTTTGGTAGCTCAAGCGCGCCCGTGTGTGTGTGTGTGTGTGTGTGTGTGTGTGTGTGTGTGTGTGTGTGTGTGTGTGTGCGCGCGCGTGCATATGCGAGAGTGCACACGCGAGCCCGTAGGTTTGTGTGTGCGTGCGGGCGCGCGTGCGTGCTTATGTGTGTGTGTGGGGGGGGGGGGGGGGGGGGGGGGGGGGGGGGGGGGGGGGGGGGGGGGGGGTGGGGGGGGGCGCGCCAGCGAGCGCATGCGCCCTCGCGCGCGCGGACGCACGCGCGCGCGTGCGTGTGTGTGTGTGTGTGTGTGTGTGTGCGCGCGCGTATGCGCGCGTGTATATGTGTGTGTGCGCATCTATGTGAGCGTGTGTGTGTGTGTTTGCGGACTTTCTAATCGCACGGCGACTCTCTAGCTCTGTCTTCTGATTATCTTCACTTAACCTGCAGCGACACACAGCAGACAGACTGCCTTCACCATCATGCCCGGCCACTCTCTCCCCTGTGCACCCCAACAACGTTTACACCCCCTGACTGGTTGAAGGAGCTGTCGGTACTTTTTTTTGGTACCAATGGATAGCGGCCCGTGGCCAAACGGTCAGAGCATTTTGCCTGCAGAGCTGACGGTCGTGAGTTCGAACCACTAGCGAGGTCGGATTTTTTTTTTCTTTCTTTTTTTTTTTTTCGTTTAAAAATACTCTCTTGTCAAAGCCAGAAATAAATGGGTACATGATTCAGCTCAGGGAACGCTGAATTCGGCGGAAGGAGGGAGACTGGCCCCCCGCCATTCGTCATGCTGTGCCCCAGACACGGTCAACGTCTTTCACACGGCCGATGACCTAACGGAACTAAAGCCATGCGCAATGTTCAGAGTCAGGGTTAGGGGTCAGAGCAAAGGTCAAACAGTAACAACAGAGCTTGAACAGATGAAAATCGGCCTGGCTCTGTGAAGGAAAAAAAAAATTAATGTGGAAAAAAAGATGATTTTATCCTGGCATTTTCGAGTCAG
>JADBJO010002222.1:387174-389674 GCA_016801955.1 Conus betulinus
ACTTCTTAGTAGTAATCATAGTAAATTTGGACAATTCAGTTGTAACTTTCCACCGTATTATTTGTCTTGGAAGAAGTGCATCCGGCCTTCATAATTCATTCAGCATGAATTCATAAAGATGACTTTCCTGTGCATAATTTGAGATGTATTCGAGTTTGTCTTATAGGTTTGATTGTTCTTACGTTTCGTCTCCTTCATGTTGTCATTTTTACGTTATGATTACTTCTTTTATTTTTGCTTCATGTTACACCTGAAAACTGGATTTTAAAAAAGTAAAGTCATATCAACAATATTTCTCGTATTATCATTGTCATTATTATTATTATTATTATTATCATCATCATTAATAATCATTATAAATTATTGTTATTAACAAAATGACACAAATATAAAACTTAACACCCAACCGAGTCAGAGTATATACCACGAGACAGCTGAAACTTAGCCTGGGAAGGAAGGGGGAGAGTCTTCACACAGATGCTAAACGTTCTAGCAAAAATCAAACTTCTACTTTGTTTCATGATCAGTCACGCATCTATTGAACAGCCCTGAAACTAGCTTCTTTAATTCCTATTCCAATCTGACCGAATCCACAAAATCCCACAACACTCCACACGCCCCTGTACTCCCATAAAGGCTTCACCCAGATCTCCACACGCTATGATCATCAGCGCAGAATCCACAGGGACTGTGAGAATATAAACCTGTTGCAGAACCACAAGAGCACGAAGTTATGATGAGGACGATACGAGGGCGACCTACTTACTCAATCCACACCAGCACAGTGGTGTACATCTATGGGTCGGACCCTCCGGGAACCAGCAATTACCTGTGATACACTCGTTCTCAGGCTGGCTGCTACATATATTATACTAGGGGAGGGGGTCAGATCGTGTGTAATTGGACATACACGGCTGCTGAAGGGAGATAAATGGATGATGGTTTCTCTCTCTCTCGCTCAGGCTGTGGGGGAAAAGCGTCAGGAACCACCGGTGTGGTGACCCCCCCCCCCCCCCCCCCCCCCTCTGCCCTTGCCCCTCTTCTCTCTCCCTCTCTCCACTCAGGGCCACCTACCCCCCCCCCCCCCAACCTCTGCCCTTGCCCCTCCTCTCTCTCTCTCCACTTTGGGCCGCCCACCCTCACCCCCTTCTCCCCCTCTCTCTTAAGCTTGTCCACTTTTGCCAAATAGAAAACCCGTAGAGCTGTATGGTTTCCAATGGAAGTCGACCACAGCTTTGTTCTGTGAGAGACTTCGCAGTCTGACAGGGCCCACTGGCTGTACTCTCTGAGCCCGCTTCTCCAAGGGACTGACAGTCAGTCAGACTGGTAGGTGTCTCACCAGACCCCCCCCCCCCCCCCCCCCCCCCCCCCCCCGCGCCCCCCAAGACCTACCTATCAATCCAAAGGCTGTTCACAGAATCATCGAAGTATCCATACAGACAGAAAGATTAATAAATAGATACATGGATATATATATATATATATCTATACATATATATCTATATATATACAGTGAGAGAGAGAGAGAGAGAGAGAGAGAGGAGAGAGAGGAGAGAGAGAGAGAGAGAGAAATGAGAGAAGACAAAAAAAATCTCGAAGTTTAAACAGTCTAGCTTCTCCCGCTTCTTTCCCTATAAAATCAGTTCTATCTTCACTGCAAACGAGATAAAAATAAAAAAAAAAGTTATCTCCGTATAAAATCAGTTCTATCTTCACTGCAAACAAGATAAAAAAATGTGATCTATACAGGCTAGATGTCGAACAGGAAGTCCTAAAATCTTTTTCTGATGATGCTTGGTCTTGGTGATGTTATCTTTGTTGTCCGATTCGTTTTTTCGTATGATTTTCAAAAAAATATTACTGCAATATCATCTTTTTTTTTTCTCAAGTCTTTTAGCCAAACACGCTTTTTTTTTTGTTTGTTGTTGTTGTTGTTGTTGTTCTGGTATTGGAGGAGCATTTTGTTTTCAACATAAATGTAAAACAGAAGAATTGTCTCACCATATTATTAAAATCCTTTAGATATTTTTTTTTTTACAGATACTGCTGTTCTATCTAATGGTTACATTCCGCCAACATCTTCTCCGATAATTCGCCAAACTTTCGTCTGATGGTTTCTCAAGAAGTGATGGTCCACACTGACACATACTCGCACACATAGCTATTTCATAGACTGCACGCAGCAGAGATGGCCACTCCACACCTCATCCTCTCGCTACACACAGCAGAGATGCCACTCCACACCTCTCCCCCTCGCTACACACAGCAGCAGAGATGGCCACTCCCACACCTCGCTACACACGGCAGAGATGGCCACTCCACATCTCATCCACCTCGCTACACAAGGCAGAGATGGCCACTCCACACCTCGCTACACACGGCAGAGATGGCCACTCCACACCTCATCCCCCTCGCTGCACACAGCAGACATGGCCATTCCACACCTCATCCACCTCGCTACACACAGCAGAGATGGCCACTCTACACCTCATCCCCCTCG
>JADBJO010002223.1:0-5000 GCA_016801955.1 Conus betulinus
CCAGCAGCCCCTCCCGCCTCCGTTCGCTCCTGCCTTCTCTCTCTCTCCTCATTCTTCTTTCATTTAATTTTCTTATTTATTTTAATCGATCTAATTTTTGTTTCCAGCAGAGGCCAACTTTTTTTTGATATTAGCTTCTTTTTTTTTGGCCACATTCCTTTATTTTGCATTGTTGACGTCCTCACGGGCGCGCAGAGGACTGGATGTGTTGTATGTAAAAAAGCAATCAGTTAGTGTGCTGATCTATTATCCACGTACCGCCCCACGGAAATAAAGAATTTTGTCTGTCTTGCTTGTCTTCTTGTCCTTGTCTGTCTGTTTTGTTCTCCGCTCTTTGATCCTCCACCTCTCTCCTCTCTCTCTCTCTCTCTTCGCTCTATCTCTCTCTCTCTCCTCTCTCTCTCTCCTCTTCTTCCTCCCCCTCATCTCTCTCTCCTCTTTTCAGCGGTGATTAAGACTAAAGGCATTTATGTCTATGTGATGTGAGTGTAAGTGATCTGGGTGCGTGCGTGCGCCTGCGCGCTCGCGCGCGCACACCCACACAACACACACACACACTTACACCACACACACACACAAACATACACACATACACCACACGCGCGCGCGCCACGCACCGCATGTACGCACGCACCGCACGCACTCACACAAGCAGCACGCACGCACGCACCAATATAAACAAAAAAAACAAAGAACAACCAACTGGCAAAAAAATGGGGCAACAACAAGAACAACAACAGCAGCCGAGCACAAGCCAGCAGCAGCAAGCAAGCAAAGAGAGCAAACAACAATCAACAAGAAACACCAATAACAACAACAACAACAACAACACCACACAAACAGCACACAAACACAACCACACCAACCCACACACACACACACACACACACAAATACACACGCACGTGCGGTGCGCGTAACCGAACGCACCATCACATACATGCATACATGCATACAGACAGACGGACCACACACCCACACACCACACACACACCACACACTGTATACCCACCACCCCCACATTCATTTGTCTTCATCCTCTTTTGACCGTTGTTTTGATTGAGAGGCAAATGGACAAAGTCGAGGGACAAAAGATCATGCAAATATACCAATGCAGACGTCTCTGTCTGTCTGTCTACCTAATTGTCTGTCGTTCTGTCTGTCTGTCTGTTTGTCAATTATTGTCTCTGTCTGTCTGTCTAATTCTGTCTGTCTGTCTAATTGTCTGCCTGTCTGTCTGTCTGTCTGTCTGTCTGTCTGTCTGTCTGTCTCTCTCTGTCTCTCTCTCTCTCTCTCTCTCTCTCTCTCTCTCTCTCTCTCTCTCTCTCTCTGCATAATTGGACTTCGTGTGGTATCCAGTATGCTTTTTCTTTCAAACAGGAAAAAAAAGGGAGATGAGGTCACACGTACTAAATCCATTCTGTAGAATGGAACACTCTGAATAACCAAAACAAAACACGCAAGAATAAGTAGGAAAAGTGCTGATCAGATTGTAAAATCACGCTGTGGTTCTCAAAAGATGGGAATGGGACACTTGATTTTGGCTACAAAAGGTCTAGTTAGCGGGACACTGGATAAAAAAACAAACAAACTGATTTGTTAACAAACAACGTAATGTACTCGACAACATGATTTTCTTCACAGTTTTCTCTATACTTGTATGGCTTTATGTTCACACGCACAATCTTATCAACAAGAAATGCTTTTTTCCAAATTATCATCAGCAACTTCATGGATTTACTCACACATTCACGGTGCGATGTTAATTCAAACCATCATGTGAAATACAAAAGCTTTCATCTTTGAAATGGACCATTCACCACCTTCACGGTGCGATGTTAATTCGCAAAACAACATCGCTTGTGATGATATACAAAATGCTTTCGATCTTTTGAAATGGAGGGCCCATTAATCCACCTCCCTCCCCCTCCAAACACACACGTGTATCATGCGCAACATTGTCCCTGTAACGGTTTTGTGCCTGTTCAAAATCTCAGAAAGTACTTTGACCGACCTCTTTCTGAAAATTTGTAGGTATGTTCATTATGGGTCACAGATGATGCTCGATGTTTACCAGAATACCTAGCGGCTAGAACCGCCTCAAAACGGTTTTCCCCTTTATGGAATATCTCACGCGTTTTCAAGAAAAACTGGGAGTAGTTTATGTGCTTTGCATTTTGTTTTGGTTTACACACATCTGGGTCTGGTATTACCGCAGACGTATTTGTGACTTTGGGCATTGCCCCTCATGCATGATAGGTATTATTTGAAACACACACACACACAACACACACACACACACACACACACACATACACACGCGCGCGCGCACGCGCGCGCACACACACACACACACACACACACACACACACACACACACACACACACACACACACACACACACACACAACACACACACACACACACACACACAAACAAATATACACGCCATGCATACACCGTGTGCGCGCACACACGTAAACATACTTAGTACTTGTTTACTTGTGTGTTTACTTAGACCCTCTGTGTGTGTCTGTGAACTGCAGCCGTGGTGTCAGTGTGTGTGTGTTGTGTTGTGTGTTGTGTGTGTGTTGTGTGTGACTGTGAACTGCAGCCGGGACTCAGGGGGTGTGTGTTGTGTTGTGTGTGTTGTGTTGTGTTGTGTGCGTGTGTGTGGTGTGTGTGTGTGTGTGTGTGTGTGTGTGTGTGTGTGTGTGTGTGTGTTGTGTGTGTGGTGTGTGTGTGTGTGTGTGCGTGTGTGTGCGTGTGTGTGTGTGTGTGTGTGTGTGTGTGTGTGTGTGTGTGGTGTGTGTGTGTGTGGTGTGTGGTGTGTGGTGTGTGTGGTGGTGTTGTGGTGTGTGTGTGTGTGTGTGTGTGTGGTTTGTGTGTGTGTGTGTGTGTGTGTGTGGTGTGTGTTGTGTGTGTGTGTGTGTGTGTGTGGGTGGTGCGTGTGAGCGTGTGCGTGGGTAGGTGCGTGCATGAGTTCGTGCTTGCGTGCGTACGCGCGCGCGCGTGAGTGTGAAACAAAGAGCTACGACGTTTGAGACCATCCACGTGACCAGAACCAAACCAATTTTCGACACCAGCTGCTATGGTGCAGTGATCAACGTTACGGAGCTGAGGGGTCGTAGATTCGAACTCCCCATCAGAACCAGTAAGTTGGGATGTGTGTGTGTGTGTGCGTGTGGTGTGTGTGTGTGTGGGGGGGGGGGGGGGGGGGGGGGGGATCACCCCCCGGCCGGCCTATGCCCACAGAGGAGTGCGCTATGGGGGACACGTGGGAAGACGGACACAAATTAAATTGAATATAGGCGCGTGTGGACATCCACTAAAGGGAAGCAACTTTCCGTTTGCTCCAAGTCCTTGACTCCTCCACCTTGCAGACCAGGTAGGTATCTTTCGGAACCCGTTGAAGCCAGGTGATCAAGTGAAAGGAAAGCGTTGAGCACAGCCCTGTCATGCAGTCTCGGATCGGGATGGAACTCCATAATCTCCCTTTCATCCTCGTCATCATCATCATCATCATCATCATCATCATCATCATCATCATCATCATCATCATTCACATCATCATCATCATCATCAAAGCGAAAAGATCATCATATAGTCTCTGTGGCCCTTACGCCCCTACACTAGTGGTGACTCAGAGGTTTTGATTCCCTATCCACGTCAACCTTCATTGGTGAGTTTGTGCTGTTAGTTAGTGTCTGCAAGCTTGAGGACAGTCGCAGGAAGGAAGGACGGGCTGGCGCCGTCTGGAGTAGAACGCTCACTCACGGTGGAATCACCACCACGCGATTTCTGTCGTCGCCAGCCAGGGAAGGTGGGTGGGTGGGGAGAGAGAGGGAGAGAGAGAGAACGTGGTATTGGAGAGAAGAGAGAGAGGTCAACACCGCTGAGTGACATCAAGGCTGTGTCTCCGAGGAGGGTCAGGCAACACCGCAAGTGACTAACATCGGGTCTCCTCCGGTGGGTTGCCTAGTGGAGGGGGAAGGGCGGGGGCTAGAAAGTAGTATTAGAGATAGGAAGATCAGAAACAGGTGTCAGTCTCTCACACCGCTTAAGTGACTAACATCAAGGCTGTGTCTCCTCTAATCAGAACAGGTGTCAGTCAACACACAGCTGAAGTGACTAGCATCAAGGCTGTGTCTCCTCCGGTGGGTTGCCTCGTGGGTGTCTGGAATGAACGGGCGTGGGAGTCATGCTGCTGAGTGGGGCACAGAGGATGAGATAGAAAAATTACAAGACTCTCTCTCACAAACACCTGCACTCACACACACACACACACACAAACACACACACACACACAAACACAACACACACACACACACAGAGTGGACACGTTGGGTTGCATCATCACGGCTCATACCAAGGTAGTGAGCCCTCATTCATGAAGTAGTTCTTCAACAGATGATCAAAGCCAGGCCGTTTTCACGCGGTTATTACTGACTACATACAATCTGGGATGAAATGCCTGACGGGAAACCTTCGTTGGTAGAACTGGTTTTTCGGTGACCGCTTTACAGCATCTCTTGCCAATGTCCGCCATGAAGGCTGCAGAAGGTCAGAGGGCGTCTTTCACGGGCCCCTCATAGGTTCGAGTACAGATTTCCATGAAGTGACAATTTAAACGGTGCCAGATCGTGTAGATAGCGAGGCAGCTAGGGACAAACGGTTAAGCTGATGTTGATTAGGATGATAATGATAGTTATAAGGGCAAGAAGAAGAAGAAGAAGAAGAAGAAGAAGAAGAGGAGAGAGGAGGAAAGGAGGAGGAGGAGGAGAGGAGGAGGAGGAGAAGAAGAAGAAGAAGAAGGAAGGAGAAGGAGCAGGAGGAGGAGAAGAAGAAGAAGAAGAAGAAGAAGAATAAGAAGAAGAAAGAAGAAGAAGAAGAAGAAGAAATAATTAGTAATAATATAACAACAACAACAATCCTCATCTTCATCATCATCATCATCATCATCATCATCATCGTCATCACCATCATCATCATCACTATCAT
>JADBJO010002223.1:12500-57500 GCA_016801955.1 Conus betulinus
GCTGTGCTCCGTTTTGCCTATCCCCTCCCACTTAATAAGAAGTAAAACTGAAACTGAAAGTAGCTGTGCTCGGTTTATCGACCCCCCCCCCCCCCCCCCCCACCCCCCGCCCCCTTCCATGCAGTTTCCTCTCCATCCCCCTCAATTTTGTGACAGATCGAAAACGGTCTTCTTCTTCTTCTCTCTCTTCTTCTTCTTTGTTATCTGCCCGCCTTCATCTAGCTGACGTTTCTGGCATTACTAGGGCAAAGAAGAAGTTTTAATCTTTGGCCTGTCAAGAGTATTTGTTTATTGTTCATGTTTTTCATGTTTATTTGTCACTAATGTATAGTTAGTCAGCAGCACGATTGTAATTTCTCAGAATTGAGATAACAAAGTAGGCTTATTCTTGTATCTTGTGTCTTGTACCAAGAGTACAGCCCAGCCCAAACTGTGTCGGCACGGTGGCCAGGAAATGCATTCCTAACATTCGTCAACATTACATAGATATTAATATAACGTCAAAATCAACGAGAAACGGTGGAAGTAGAAATGATTGGAAGTGGCTGCTGCTTTTTCTCTATAGTTTCGTTTCAAAAGACATTTTGTTTCGTTTTCTCCTCAAACCTAATTCGATGACGTCTACTTTTGTGGTAATAAATTGCGCATGCGCAGTGGGAGTGTCAGAACAGAAGCAGAGAATTCATGAAATTATCCACAATTCTGTATCCAGTAACCCGACGGTCACTTCTTTGGATAAACTATGGCAAAAACAGAACAAGCCCTAGTTCTTGAACCGTCAACAGAGTTAGTGTTTAAAGGTAAGTCGACGTACACCAAGGACAATAGTGCCAGAACGATCAATGTTATGTGTACCTTGACCAACCCAGGCAGACATTCGATCATTGAATCATGTGCAGAACAGTGTAATTTACGCTGTACTTAGTTTTGTTGTTGCATGCCACAGTTCAAACTGCCTGATGTACAAAAGTGACAGTAAGAACAGATATTATTTGAAATAACAATGTTGACGGACAACTCCATTCATTTTTGCCCTGCCGGTTACCGGCTGTTCGCACTCGCAGATGTGACATGGTTTCAGTCTTCGACTTTCGGTCAAATGTCGCGTATGCTGCAATTCCCTCGAACAAAGTAGAATGACAGACAGAAACAGTCGTTAGTATGTTGATGTTTGCTACTTAAATATCATTCAAGAACAACAGAACATACAATAACTAATACAAATATTTGAGTATTCGTTCTGTTCAGCTTGACAAAAAATTGCACCAGACACTTTAAGTGATCTTCCTCAAAAATCCAAAATAAAATCTAAAGGTTATTTGTTTGGAGGAAAATATATTATTACTGAGTAAGTTTATAGAATCAGGAAGTTGAAAATAATCAAGGGGACTGTAAAAAGGTATGAGGCCTAGGTAGACAAATTAAAGGCAGATCCCCATTGTACAATATGTCGAACTGCAGTTCATCTGTTCAGTACTAACTAGGATGGCAGTGATGATCAACATGGGTGCATGTTGTGTATTTATAGTAAAACAGCAGATTTGTAATTGAATTGAACGAGTTGTAGTGTACCATCTGTGAGTTTTGAGTATGATGGTCTTTGTCTTTTCTGAACCTAATCAATATTTCATTATCTGACATCAACTTGCTCGTAATTTTGATTTTGACATCAGTCCAGTTTAAATGTAGCATAGTTTGGAGACCCAAAAGGAGGAAAGTCCCCAGGTAGAATGTCAGAATAATCCATTCGTCAAAAGTGTTATTGCCGTGGTTGTAATGTGTGACAGTGTGAATTATATTTACCAGATTTCAGACTTTTTTTGGTTATATCCCCATATGTACACTTTTGCAGGCACGTAAAACACAAACACAAACAATTCAACATTAGTTGCAAAGTGAGATGACTGCAGGCAGAAATCTAAACAAATCTTAATAAACGTTAGCAAACTGCCCAGAGAAACATGGACAAACGAGTCACAAGACAAAACACTACATGTTTCGACCTCTTAGGTCTTCTTCAGGTAAGACACAAGCGAATAGAACAACGAATATTTTAGCTATTAAGACATTAGTCATTTGTAGAATGTCAGAATAATCCACTTGTCAAAAGTGTTATTGCCATGGTTGTAATGTGTGACAGTGTGAATTATTAATTTCAGACTTCAGTAAGGCACAAACAAATAGAACAACGAAAATTTGTTTTCTAGTCATTTGTGTCTTACCTGAAGAAGACCTAAGAGGTTGAAACGCGTAGTGTTTTGTCTTGTGACTCATTTGTCCATGTTTCTCTTGGCGGTTCGCTAACATTTATTTAAGATTAATTCAACATTAATTAATCAATCAGTGGGTAAAACAGGCCTCTAAAACAAAATCAGACACCTTTTCCATTGTGGTTTATGTATATATACATGTACAAAATTAGACATTTATACCCATACAAATCAAATATCCAAACATCACACACACACACACACACACACACACACACACACACACACACACACACATACACTCCCAACATGTGTGTGCACCACACACCCAAACCCACATCACTCTTTCTCTCACCCTTCCCCCTCCTCCAAACCCCTCAACCTCCATCCCACCCCCGCCCCCCTCCCATTAACCCCTCTCAACCACTTTGTCAATCTTGCTGTCATAAAATATGTACATAGGGGGAAATGAACTACTATGATTGGGAAGCTGAGATGAGGAAACAGAGAAGATGACAATAGAGAAGAGAGGGACAGACAGACAGAGACAAGCCAAAAGGGGAAGGAAGACAGCATGTGAGTTAGAGACACACATAGTGAAGGTGAGAAAGAGAGAGACTCAGAGAGCGACAGATAGGCAGGCAGGCAGAGAGAGACAGACACCAGAGAGAGCTTGACAGAAAGAGAAGGGGAGGAGAAGGAGTGAGACAGGGGAGAGTGTGAGAGACAGACAGATGGACAGCTAAAACATGGACAAAAACCAGTTACCAGTGCTTGAAATACCCACACATCCATTATTTTGGACACCTAACCCTTGTAATAAAATTGATTATTGGACATTCTGTCTCAATTAACAACATTTTGGGCACCCATTTATTTTTTATTATGCCATTAAAAGAGTGACTGGGCAGTCAGTTTCAGTGGAAACTGATCACACTTCCCTTCTCCCCTTTCTATCTTAATCATCACCCTTTGCTCAGTTTGTTTCTGAAAACTCCAGCAGAGTGCTGTTGTCAGTGTATGTTGAGACAGCAAGGGAAAACTTTTGGACAGAGGAATAAGGATCTTGTTGGATAAATCTTCATCATCACCTTTCCTCTGAATTATGATTTTCTTTTTTTTTTTTTTTCTTTTTTTTTTTAAAATCTAGATTTCACTTAAGCTGTGGAGTCTGAGTTACTGTTTCTAGTCATTTTACCATGAGCACCAAACTCATTATCCTCATTTCCTTTGTGACATTGACATACTCATCATCGTCTTCTTCATACAAAATGAAAAATTATGTCTGCTGACTTGTCATTCTACAGGATGTTCTCATTTCTTTGCTGTAAGTGTAAAAGAGGGCCAGTGAAATTTTGAGCGGGGGACAAGTAGAAATTTTAATTACTCCCTCCAGAAAACTTAAAATCATAAGGAAATTTCTAACCCTGGTTACTGTTAAAGTAACTTAGTTAAACTAATACTATAGTAGTGGCTTGTGTACCCAGAATATGTCTAAAGAGCCATAGAAATTCATGACCACTGCGGTATCCTCAGGATGGCGACTGGCTGTTGTTTTTAAAGTGATTACCTGAGGCTTGAAACAATTCTGAAGAGAGTCATTTAGACTCCATGATTTTTAGGAGCTAAGGCATCCCTTAGGATTCTGTGGTTCGTGCTTTTACTCAGAGGGAGCTATGATGATGCAGCACTTGTTCACTTTGATGTTCACTTTACCCACAGTTAAATGTGTCCAGTTCATATTGTGCATGCACTACCTGCTCTAGTCCTATGGTAAAAGACTCTGGGACATTTTTTTTTTTTGTTCTGTGTGAAAGATACTGTAGCTGGCATTCAGACATTCCCTCCCCATTCGGATATGGGTGAATGCATGGCAAGCAATTCATTCTCTATAACATTTTAAGAAGTATATATATATATATAGAGTGTATCTCAATGTGTCCTTACCCCCCACCAAAAAATAAAGTTTAGGGTCAGGAGAAAAAAATAGGGTCAGTTGGCTACTGAAACGGCAGCTAACATTTTCCAGGTCTTTGGCCATATTTTCTAAGGGTATTTTGTGCATGGGAGCCCTTCACCTACTTTTTTTTTCCTTTCTAAACATAGTTGAAGAATGTTCATACAGTGATATGGACATGTATCCATATCAGAAACTTTTGCTGGAAAGGCTCCAAAACTTTTGTTATTGACAGAAGAGGTCATGTGATAGAGACATAACTAAAAGTGAAACTTAACGTATATAATGTTCCTTTTTTCTCCTTTTCCTATTCTCTCCTAAATATACTTAAATAAAAGAAAAGAGTAGACTCATGGGACAAATATCTGTCCACTCTTGGCACTTCAGGTGTTGACTACCTACAGGCACCTGTTGCTGAAAACTAATTATTCTTACCTTGGCTTTAGGCTGGACTTAACTTGCTAGTACTTGGTAATCTGGCCAGGGCTTCCGACTCAAAACATGCTGTCAGCATCTCGGCAGAGAGTTGAAGAGGGAGTGGAGGTAGGCAACAGTCAGTTGATTCCAGCAAGTGGTGAGTACACAGCGCAGATCTGTTACAGTACTGATGTGGCAAATGTTTTTTTTTCTCACGTGAGTCTTGAGGACTTGCCACACGTTCTCAATCGGATTTAGATCTGGACTTTGAGGGGGCCAGAAAAACACAGGAACTCTGTGCTGTCGCTTCCAGGTTTGAGTGTGTGAGCTGAGTGGTGAACAGAGGTGTTGTCTTCTTGCAGGTACCAGTGTTTGTTTGTGTAGCGGTCAGCAACAAACGGCAGAAAGTTGTTTTCCAGCACATCAATGTACTTCTGACTGTTCATATTGCCTTCCACGAACACCAGTGGTCCAACTCTGTCATACGAAATGCATCCCTAACCATCAGTTTCAATGTAGTCTTTGGGCCAAGACAGATGCTGCATAGAGAAAGCACTGACCACTTATCTTCGACTTCCCTCTATAGTAGTTTACATGTCCATTAGGTTTGATCACGATGGTAATTTCATCACTGAAAATATATATTTTTCCACTGATCGTTCACAGTCCAGTGAAGTTTACTCCTACAGTACTGCAGCTGCTGTTTTCTGTTCACTTCCTTGATGACTAGTTTCTTTACTGAGGGATGCCTTGAATTGCCAAGTCCATGCAGACTTGGCTTGATTGTCTTTTGGCTAACTTCAACGGAGCTTGATGCACAGAATTAGGTTGAAATTTTAGAAACTGTGGCAGATCTGTCCCATTTTACGATCTTTGACAGTGCAGACATGTACTATGTAGACAAACTGTCAGTGTCAGTTGTGAACACTCTGGGCCTACCTCTCCTAAGTTTGTTTACTACTGTTTTTCTGTCACAATAGCGCTTGTAAACTTCCCTGACTGTTGACCTGTTCGAGTTCAACACATTTGCCACATCAAACATCTGAAGCCCTGGTCTATCAACAGCATAATGTATTTCTTCATCTGCTCTGTGAGCTGTTTGTTTGCCGATGCCATGCCAGATCTAACAGCAAACCGCAAGTACCAAACAACAGTTCAACGATTTTCTTTGCCTCACACAAAAGAGTACACTTGTGAAAATGACATCAGTTGTTTTCAGTACACAAAACATGTCACCAACGCTGAAATATTGGCTAGACAATCTAGTGGAAAAAACCACTTCAAATCTGTCCGCCATTAGAGGGGACCAACTTTTGTTCCTTACTGTATTGCCATGATTTGTTATTGGATGGATCATCTCTGGTGAATTTGGTTTCGATGTCTTTTAAAGTTCTATCGTTAATTTTTTTTTCCAGCACCAGCCCAAATCTAATGGTGGTACAGGTAGTCGTACGTAGGTGAAATTGAAGAATACTGATTCAGAGCAGAGCTTTCAGAAGTTGAAAACAACACAGAGCACAAAATAGGTCTGATGACAACCATGTTGCTATTATGGACCATGTCTGAAGACTTAAGCAGTTCTCTAAGAAATAGTTTTCAAGTCAGCTAGGATTAAAAGACATTTGAAATTACTTGACTACATTGATTTTTACTACATAATTGATTTATTGTGTATGACTATGAGGTAGTTCACCAGCTAATGGTTGTTTGCAAGTTTGTGGTATTATGATATTGATAGTCACAGTGTCTGTAGTGAAGATGGAACCAGTGTCTGCTGATTAGATAGTAACCCAAAAACAAAAAGTAAGAATGACAGTAACCTTTTCAGAGATGTCTTTGAAGTGTTTTTTTTTTTTTTTTTTTCATTTGTAAAGGAAGAAAGAATAAGGAGATGGAGATGGAGCCACTTCAACCAGTATAGTGCAGGTCTATTATTATGTAAAGTTACAAGTAGACCAGAAGTAAAAATCTGTGAACATGGCATGAAACACTGGAAAAATAAAATGGCTTTTGCTTGTTGATGGGAAAAGTGCAATGTTGATATTTGATGCTTGAGGTAAGAAAGGTTAAGGGTCACAACATCAGTAGTGGGCTTAATGCTGAGCACTATCATTGCCTCCATCAGGGAGGTTCTTTTTGCATCCATTGGCTAGTTTCTCAGTCAGCATGTTTACATCAGTCAGCATGTTTTTACTCAAAAATATCAGATTCAGTGTGATCAGACTTGGTGGAAAATAAATGTGGTGCAAAGATGAATACCCATGATATAATCTTGACTGCCTGCATATATATATATATATATATATATATATATATATATATATATATATATATATATATATATATATATATATATATATATATATAAACAGAAAATCACAATGCCACTCTTCTAATTTTCGGTCACGTGGCCTTTTTCAAGAGAAAAAAACAATACAACTACGTGATGTCCATCTTTGGCAACTGGTCAGAGCTAAGAATTGACGTCATACTTATATTACCAATATATGATATGTATGACATCAATTCTTAGCTCTGACCAGTTGCCAAAGATGGACATCACGTAGTTGCATTGTTTTTGTTTTTTTTCTCTTGAAAAAGGCCACGTGGCCGAAAATTAGAAGAGTGGCATTGTGATTTTCTCTGTTATGTTTTTTCCCTTTGGAGGTGTATATACAGTTTTTGTAATTCTGTGAGGCCTGGGAAGGCATCTCATTAGTACCAGTTGGGTTACACAAGGGAGCAGTCCAGCACACCAAGTCAGTTCACTGTCCATTCATTTGCATTATTCATACATCACATGTCCTGTTGGACTTACCAGCAGATGGGAGTTTTGATGGTGTTTGAATTCCTCCCTCCTGAAATCCCCCCCCCCCCCCCCCCCCCTGCCCCCCTGCCCCCAGCCCCTTCCTTGTGCCGTGTTTTGTTGTGGTTAAAATGTGGGCTACTAGCAAGTGGCTGTCTGATCACACTTTCACAGGTCTCACATATTGATTCAATTCAATTCAATTCATCAACAACTTTAGTCCAGTCCATCGGAAATTTTTCTTCTGCTCCACATCATTTCACAAGTACCTAAGACCTTACAAAGACTGAAAGAGACATTGTAAATTAATTATGATAATAAATAATAATTATTGATTGTAGCACATATCATGCAAAGTGAGCATTCTTAATATTGGTTGGCATGGAGTCAAGGCTATTGACATGATTTGACATGATCATTGGGCATATATATACATGATCTGAACTGGTTTGGGAGGAGAGGGGGATCACAGACCATGAGGGGTAGTGTGATGCATACACTGTTCACTCACCATGGGGAAGGCAAAACGCTGAAGTGCATTCATTTTTGTCTCAGTTCTGTCTACACAGTGTGTGGATTGGCATGTGTAGTGTTGAGTGGGAGGGGTCGAATAGAAACTAATTTTTTCCCCTGCATAGAAGACCAAATGGCAACAATTCCCTGATCATCAACCAACATCAAAAATGAAAAAGAATTTTTTTTGGATCAGTTTGGGGTATGAAAATATATGTTTGAAGGAAAAAAGAAGTAGGGGATGGGGAGAGAGAAAATATAGTTAAAGAAAAAAATAATGTATATGCCATTTGAAATTGTACGCTAACCATAGATCATAATTTGTGTAATTTTACTGAAATGGATAGATTTTGCTAATTCATCACGTATACTGGGCACATCATGAAACGGTCATCACAGGATGTAAACTCAGTAAAGAATGGTTTGATAAGCATCATCTTCAGCCGTGGATTGGTACCTGGTATGGATGGCCTTTACTTTGTGCTTTTTATGCAGTTTATTGTTTCTGCGACATGAAAATACAATTCAAAGTAGGTAAACATGCTTCCAGATGCATGCCACACTGCTGCATCCTCTCTCTTAAAAAAAAAAAAAGTGCAAATTAAAGCAAGAGTAGAGAAATGATAGTAGCAGCAGCAGAGCCTATTGATTGCGATAGATGTATCTAGGACACGTCACAGTGTTGGCAGGCCCAGGGATAGGCAGAGTAATGATGATGTGAGGGTGCTGCCCACACTGTGACAGCAGGAGTGGGCACAAGGAGAGCTGATTGATGACTCATGTTCCAGGTGTGCACAAAACAATGGCTAACCCGCTGTCATTAGTCACAGCTGTGTAACACTAAGCTATGTGGTTTAAGGTCTGAAGTGAGGGAAAGCCTACCTCTAGGATCAGCCTGGAATTCTGTAATTGTCTAAACCTCCTGGAGTAAAGACTCTCCCAGCTATTTTGGAATACAGACTTTTCCAGCTTTTTCTTCTAGGTGAAGACTTAATTTGTCCAGCAGATATTTTTGTTTCACCATCTAGACCTATACTAGTTGATGTGCTTTCTAAGGAAGACTCTTCATTTCAGGCACTGTCAGTGGAGAAAGAGAGAGAGAGGTGTTCCACTGTAGCAGGAGTAAGCTTTTTAAGAAAGGGGCTGTGTGAGTGCAGGGCAGTTAACATAGTCTAAGTGCCTGAGAACATCAAACAATCAATCAATCAGTCAATCAACTTTATTGACCATCGGAAATTTTTCTTCTTCTGCTCCACATCATTACAAGTACATAAGACATTACAAAAAGATGTTATGAATGGTTACATAAAAGCCTGTGTTATCATATGAAACACACACACCCCTCCCCCTCCCCCATGCACATACACACACACACACATGCACACACACACATACACATGTATGCGCACACGCGCGCGCACACACACACACACACACACACACACACACACACACACACACACACACACATTCACACACACTATCACACACTATCACACATGATATAACATTACATCCGTAAGACATAAAAGATTACATGGATTATAAAAACAACACATAAGAAGACAAACTCACCCGCATCAATGCCCAAACACTAAAACACACACACGTGCGTATACACACACACACACACACACACACACACACACACACACACACACACACACACACACACACACAGAGCACACACACACACACACACACACAGCACAGTATCATATTTGCAAACACGTCAGTTTGCAAAGGTGTAACTGTAAGCCAGGGGCAATAGTGGAAAAGCAAAACAATGGATGGGACTTGGACCTTAGGATGGGAAGGAAGAGGATAGGACAGTTATTTTTGGAGGAAGGATGGGAAAAGGAAATCATGCAAAGTTGTGCCTGTGTGTGTGTGTGTGTGTGTGTGTGTGTGTGTGTGCGTGCGTGCGTGCGTGCGTGCGTGCGCGCGCACATACAGGCATGTGTATATGTGCGTGTGCATGTGTGGAGGGGGGGAGCATGCGCATGCAACAGATTAAAAATAGTATATTCCTTTCTTTCTTTTCTGGCAGTAGTGATGGTAAACTAAATTCAGTCTATCAACATGTGTAATATGTTTATTCAGGGTTCAGAATGCACACAGTCTATAGACATTTTTGCCTTCAAGCACAAATTTGCGTCTTTCGTTTTCAGATATATGCATGAGAATTGAGATTTACCCTATTGAAATACTGTTCTGTGCGTTTGATTATCGTTTGAGAAAGTGATGAGTGTGTTTAGAATGAGCACTGAGTCGGGAGCATTGGTCATGAGTTGGACAGTTTCTGTACAGGTTGTTTTAGGATCAATATTCCCACACCTAGGCTAATTCTGGCCACAAAGTGCATGGATTATTCGCTGGCAGACGTTCTTGTCTGCATATGATAGAAATGAAAAGAATTGTTGCGGTTGTTGCTCTGTTGAAGTTTTGAAAGAGAACATGAGATAAACAAGGACTGGTCCAAAATACTAGAGCAGTAAGGAGTAGATTTATGCATTGTCCTGGAGATAGTAAGGCACGTATGAAGAAATAAACACAAAATCTTAACTTGCACATGAATCACTATGTGGGGAAGGTATGTGGTCTTCACGTTTAAAATTTCAAAGAAAAAAAAAAGAAATAAGAAGGAAAACCGATGAATCAAGACGTAATGAAATGGAAATAGTGTCTTTATTGTTGATCATTATATCAAATAAAGTTAAGATGCAGTTACTAAACAACAATAAAATGACACTGTAAGATAGAGTATGACATGTGATGCAGTGAGTTGACCACAAGATAGATAACAGTGAGCTGACCCGTAACATTGCTGCTTTGTTTCTTGTGATTGCATCCTGAACAACGAAACAGAGTAAACCCTTACTGTTTCTGGCAGGAATAGGTTCTGTTTCATCACAGTCATCTCTCTGTCTTCATCTCGATCTCTCTCTCTCTTCTTTCTTCTCTCTCTCTCTCTCTCTCTCTCTCTCTCTCTCTCTCTCTCTCTCTCTCTCTCTCTCATTCAGTTGTCTTGGAATTATGCAACTAAAGTGGTAAGTTTACAGCTGAGGAGCTCAGATTCAAATAGAAAAACAAATGGGTATGTATGTATAATTTATGTGCTTGTGTGTGTGTGTGTGTGTGTGTGTGTGTGTGTGTGTGTGTGTGTGTAAAAATACAAAACTGAAAAATGTTCTGTTTGCAGGCCCCTTCACAGATGTGGTAACAGCAGAGCTGAAGCTTTTCAACCCTACAGAGAAACGAATATGTTTCAAAGTGAAGACCACGGCTCCAAAGCGCTACTGTGTGCGGCCAAACAGCGGGATTTTGGAGACCGGGGGTTCCATCGCTGTGGCTGGTTTGTATAGTTTTCATTTTGTTCATTCTGAATCTGATTGTGTTCATCACATCTCATATAAATTTATATCACTATTTGTATTAGAGCTGGAACCGACCCAATCTTGGATTGTCAGTTTGAAAGGAAAATTCCTCTTTTACTAACTTTTCATTTTTCTTTCTTTTTTTTTTTTAATTGAAGTTCTGCAGAATCTTGTTTTGATCAGTTGTTTGCTTACAACGTTTGATTTATTCGATTCATTCTTATGATTTTTGTTTTTTCAGTCCCGTGTGTGTGTGTGTGTGTGTGTGTGTGTGTGTGTGTGTGTGTGTGTGTGTGTGTGTGTGTGTGTGTGTGTGTGTGCATAATGAGTAAAGAGGATTTGCCAGATGTCACCAAACCCATCAGCTGGAGGGAGTTGTGTGTGTGTGTGTTGTAAATCTAGTTTTAAAGTTTGGCTTCTGTCCATGAATGATAATCTGCTAATCTACTTTAAAACTCATTTGAAAATCTGAAGAAGTCACTGGTTGGATTTTGAATGCATGTGTGTATCTACATGCGTTCTTCCTGAGCTGTTATTGGTTAGTTTCTCATAGTAATGAGGTACAGAAGCCTGATAAGGTATGTGAATTTACAGGAAAAAACATCTGTATTTTTAGTTTATTACACATAACAGATATATACACATATGCTTTTACACTCATACACATTTGCAAACTGGTGCATAGGCGTACTTACAAACACATGTATGCACATATAATAATGCATGTTGGTTCAGATATATATGCCTCTTGTTTAGCACAGCTGTCATGCATGGGCATGTCTGCACAATTAGACATAATCTCGTCCATCGGGTAGATGGCAAGTAATGCCTCCATGCATATGCACTGGATGTGTTTCCCATATCTTGTCTCACTGCCTGCCTTCTTCCTTTGCTTTTCTTTTCTTACACTACTGAATCAGGATGATATTTTGTGTTTCAGTGATGCTGCAACCATTTGAATATGACCCAAGTGAGAAGAACAAACACAAGTTCATGGTTCAGTCCATGTTTGCGCCTGATGGCAAGATAGAAAGCCAAGACCAGCTGGTAAGTCTGACTCGTAAAGCGCTGGCATACCTTACAGAACTTCGTGTCACATGGTAAACGTTGTTTGATAGTGAACACAATGACCATGTAGTAAAACATGGCGCAAACTTACTGTTTATTTCTGAAATCTTTTTCAGATGTGCAATAAATGACTGGGTAGACATATTTGGAAGGTAGTTCCTGGATTGAACGGATTATGCTTGAAGGCAAATAGATGAAGAGGAAAGTTTGGGAAATGCAGGATGCTAAAGGGAAAGAAAATAATTGGAAGTGAGTGTTAGATCTTTGGGAGGAGATTGGGACATCACACCTGCCTTGTCCTACAATTGGTCTGTAGTTTCTACGTTTCACATCACATTTACAGTACTACCGGCAAATGAAAAAAATCAGTCTGGCTGATTTCGAAACCTATAATTTCATTTCCCTTGAGGGCAGATTGCTTGAGGCATTTTTTCCTGTTGTGGTATGCATAGGAATAGCATTGATGCGATGCCATGGCGGAAATGTCTTCAGTCTTTTGCAGAGAAATGGTGTCAAAGGGTCACCATGAAACCGATCCGGAAAGCTTTCGGACAAGGGATTCAAACTCAAAAACATTGAGACATTGATGGATGTCTGTCAACAGTATTTGTCAGAGTACCGGAAGAATACCCCTGTTGTGCCGCAGCCCAGGGCAAAGGGACAAGCCTGTGTACATTTTGTCTTCGGCAAGCTGTGGTTGACACGTATCTCAAGCCAACATGGGGGGATTGATCATTTTTGATGTGATACATAGAATTGGTAAACATTAGTCTAAGGCAGATTTCAGAAAGTCAGTACCCAAGATAATGTATAACTGCTGGCTATGATGCCTGTAAAAGCTTCTTGGAAGCTGAAATTTTGGCTAAGTTTTCCATGTTTTTCTCCTTCCCAACTTGGTTATACTGTGAAAGTAAAACTTATCTTTATGCTTGTTATCATGTGGATAAATTGGCAAACCATAAAATATTGTCACATTCACAAAATATTGGTCAAATCACCTGTGATTTGGTTTCATTTTTTGTGAAAACAGGTACATATATTCAGACAAAGAGAGTGACAGTTAAATGTAAATCCAGTCTTGGTTAATATAAGGTTGAAGAGGATGTGAAGATTCATCTAAGAAAAATGCCACCAGTGCTGTTGAAGTACAAGCGCTCTACATCAGTTGTGTCATGATCAGCTATTCTCAGCTTTTTCTTTCATTTTTATGGTGTATTATTGCGTTTTGATCAACAGTAGTCTTTGTACCAGGGTACTTTACAAACTTACGCCCGTTGAATTGTTCATCTAGTGAAAAGAAACACTCCATCGGCCAGATATCATCATAACTGTGAATCAGAATAGTGCGTGTAGTGTATTGATCTTTCGGAGAGAAACTCATGGAAGTTAATTTTCTTTTCAAATGGATTACATGATGATTCCTGGATGATTTGCAAGGTAAGATTTGAATGTTTTTTCATCCCTTCATCTTCTGATTTGGTGTTGTAAGAGAACGGAATAGAATGTAAACGAAGAAATTTTTTTTACTTGACATGTTTTTCAACACACAGTCATGTATACGCCTTTGAAGTAACTGATTTGAAATTACTATGTTCGATTAGTTGAGTGTTTGTTCTTTTCTAAGACACCTAACACAAACTTTCAGTTATTTTCTAGCTACTGTTAAAAAAAAAAAAAAAAAAAAAGCACAATGTATGCGTCAGTAGGGACTGAGTGCTGTGTGCGAGCATGCGGGAGCAGGGAGTGGTGCCATGCACGCCACCCGCGGCTAGATAGTATTAACGTTTAAAGAACAAAAAAGCTCAAAACCCAAAATGCTGAAGAGTGAAGAATAGCGTTGTAAGAAATGAGAGGAATTGGTCCAGACACGTGACTTTTCGTTCCGAAGTTGAACTCGAGATCAAGAAGTAGCCCAGATGTGTAGAGCTGTGTCAGGGTTGGGCTGACAGTCAGAATCCTAACTACTGAATTATCAGATACTTATGTTGAGATTTTAGACTTTATCTGTAGAGTGCAGTTCACTTGATATGAGCTCCATTTGGTGTGTCTCTGAGTCTTTGTTTTCCTAAACGTGGGTTTCTGTTTTCAGTGGAAGGACGCCTCACCAGAGAGTCTGATGGACACCAAGCTTAGGTGTGTCTTTGAGATGCCCAAAACAGCAGCACAGGTCAGCTGTCATCTGTCTGTCCATGTGGCTGTCTGTGGAAACCCACACCTCCTGTCTGTCAGTTCACCCTGGTTGTCCATGTAACCCCTCACATCCTGTCTGTTTGCCCTGGCTGTCCATGTGGCTGTTCTTGTAACCCCTCACATCCTGTCAGTCTGTTTACCCTGGCTGTCCATGTGGCTGTCCATGGAACCCCTCGCGTCCTGTCTGTCCGTTTGCCCTGGCTGTTCATGTAACCCCTCACATCCTGCCTGTCTGTTTCACTCTGGTTTCCATGTGGCTGTCCATGGAACCCCTCACACCCTGTCTGTTCACCCTGACTGTCCATGTGGCTGTCCATGGAACCCCTCACGTCCTGTCTGTTCGCCCTGGCTGTCCATGTGGCTGTCCATGGAACCCCTCACGTCCTGTCTGTTCGCCCTGGCTGTCCTTGTGGCTGTCCATGGAACCCCCTCGCGTCCTGTCTGTTCCCTCCCTGGCTGTCCATGTGGCTGTCCATGTGGTCCTGTCTGTTCGCCCTGTCTGTCCGCTGTCCTCACGTCTCTGTCTGTTCGCCCTGGCTGTCCATTTGGCTGTCCATGGAACCCCTCACATCCTGTCTGTTCGCCCTGGCTGTCCATGTGGCTGTCCATGGAACCCCTCACGTCCTGTCTGTTCATCCTGGCTGTCCATGTGGCTGTCCATGGAACCCCTCACACCCTGTCTGTTCACCCTGGCTGTCCATGTGGCTGTCCATGGACCCCTCACACCCTGTCTGTTCACCCTGGCTGTCCATGTGGCTGTCCATGGAACCCCTCACACCCTGTCTGTTCACCTGGACTGTCCATGTGGCTGTCCATGGAACCCCTCACGTCCCGTCTGTCTGTAAGTTCACCCTGTCTGTCCATGTGGCTGTCCATATAACCCCTCATGTCTATCTGTCCATTTACCCTCTGTGACTTAAAGGTGTCTGGTCTATATTTCAGTTATTTAGTGTATTGATGAGGAGAAGAACGTCCTAATACTAGTAATAGACACATTGTTTCCAGACTGGAGCCCATAGGAGTTCAGGGGGGAGGAATTAAGGGGGAAAGAAGAGCAAGTTGCGTTTTGTCAAGGGTCATGATTTTTTTTTTTTTTTTTTCAGTAAGTAGCCTTTGTATATTGCTGTTCACAGTCAGTGCATGCATGCTGCAATGCATTCAGTCTCCAGTCTGAACATTTAAGTGCATGCTATATAAAGCATTCAGTCTCCAGTCTGAAAACATCTAAGTGCATGCTATATAATGCATTCAGTCTCCACTCTGAACATCTAAGTTGCACAAAGAGTTTATCTTAGCACTTTCCCATTTTGTATACTGTTTTTAATCAGCATGCAAATGCACATGCTAACATAAGCATCCATACAGTCAATTACATGTGCTTGTACACACTCGCATGCACACATGCATGCACCCGCACACAACCCCTCTCCACACACACACACACACACACACACACACACACTCATACACACACACACACACACATACACATACATACATGCTTTAAAATGACACAAATGGGGTGATGTGAAAAACAGGGCAAAAAATGTCGCAAAAATGAGGTGGCGCTTTGGGTGGCTCTCTGAGCCATAGTATGGAGTTTATTCACCCCCAAGTAAGTATGAGTTTGTAAAAGGCAAACAGTGAGATGATCGGGGATTCCCTGTGTCTCAGCAAAAGGGGATGATGGGAGAGTCGGTGTGTGACAATTTGGACAATGTTGGCAAAACTGAGGTGAGTGGGACTTTGAATCCAGCACCTCAATACTGCATTCCTGAACACTTTCCTGAACACTATTCAACATGTAAAAAAAATGTCAGGCGACAAAGTCTGGCCCTAATTTCAAATCACCCCATTTTTATCACCTCACTGTTTGCCTTTTACAAATACATTCATACACACATACACACACACACACACACACACACACACATACTCTTTTTTCCAGTTAGATGCATTTCTTACACTCAGTCAACTGTGACTTGAAGGTTTGAATGATAAGACCCAACTCCTAAATTACATTTCTAATTGACTTTTTCTTCATCTATTTTATATAGATCTGACTTTTCTCTTCATCTGTCTGTTTTATATAGATCTATCAGAATTGACTGTGTCAGCCAGTTCAGTGATTGTCTGTCCGTCTGTCAGTTTTTTATGTTGCTCACTCTGTGTCTTGTCCGATCGCTGTTTTTGACTTCAAAACTAATGGATTTTTAGTACACAAACAACGTTTGTGAATACATTGGTGTAAGCTTTCTGTCTGGGGATGGAAATCAGCCATTTTGAAAATGCCTAATGAGGAATTCCTGAAGGGGGTAGGGGTTGGGTGTGTGTGTGAAAGCATTTAGAGGGTTCTGAAAATGGTGAAAATGGTGAATATTGGTACTACTGTGTGTGTGTGTTTTTGTTGTTTTTATATTTCAGATATTATGTGTTCAGTTTTTTTTGTTTTATGTTACTTGTGAGCCAGTGTTAGGTATTTTAGAGTTGAAGACAGGCGTTTCAAAAAAAAAAAAATGAAAATAAATGTGTTCATGGTTTTGTTGATGTGGTTCTGTTTCAAATGTTTGTCACAATATTAACATAATTTGTTGAAGAAAAATAAGGCTTAGTCTTTGTGCCCTACTGGAGAGCCGATTTGAAACAGGTTAATGGCATTACAGGTTAATGGCATTTACAGGCTAACGCATTTGAGAGGCTACGAAAGTGCTGCAAATGCTTTATTTTTTTCTTCAGTGCCTAGGGTGGATTTGTCACAGGCCTGGTTGACATGTTGCCCATGTAACTTCAGATGGTTTCCCTTTTGCCCCTTTCTATATTTCTGCCATGGAAACTTTCATCATGTTGGTGTGTGATGATGCTGTTTTAACATGAGACTCATACTATGTCAGTATGTGATGATGATGATGTTTTTAACATGAAACTCGCATTCATGTCAATGTGCAATGTTTTGTTCTGTTTAATTTAACCTGTGTGTGTTATTTGTGCACATTTCAGGCACCAGTGCAGGAGGCTGTGCAAGATGAAAAGGCCAAAGTATTGAAAACAGAACCCGTCACACCGCCAAAGGTAGCTTACCTTTTTCAACTGACAGACAGACAGACAGACAAGCAAGCAAACCCTTTTCTTTGATCCTAAATCTGAATGCCTCAATTTCAGCCTGAACATCATGTATGGATGATGTAAACCTTTTGAAAAGGGAGAGCCAGTTGAAGGTTTTCTTGATGGTAGAATAGAGAAGTATTATAAAGAAATGTCTAGATCATGTCTAGAGCATAATTATCATAAAGGTGTAAGTAATGTATACTCTTTACAGATGCAAAACTTTTAAGGTTCTTGTTACATCGGGTCAGACGCCTGCTTGCATGCACTTAGCTATAAACATGAAATAGTCATAAACAGGCCATGAAAACAAATTATGCTTTACAGTAACCGTTACATTGCGCAGCTTATTTTTGATATATAGGTGTAAACTGCAGGTGTGTACAGTTAGCACATGACCTCTGCAAATTGTGCTCTGGATTGATGTCGACAGAAAAAAGGCTGCCTACAGGTCTAGCATTAAGTGCTGAAAGTAATTTAGGCCCAATGATAGAATGACAAGTTGCTGGTTGATATCTGACTGCTGTAGGTGTCATCTGTATCATTAGGCACAGTCTGGCACTCGGTTATTGTGTAAATCATGGAACCAGTTGTCATTGTTTCATTGTCCAGCAGCTGTTGTTTCAGAAAAAGTCGGAAGAAAGTCATTGGAAAATACGAAAAAGATGCATGCACCACTGCAAAAGGCCCAGCTCTTGGCACGAAGTCGATCTCACAAGAAGTAGACAAGCAGCTTCCTTTTAAATAAGGAACACACTCTCTTTTCCGAACAAAACTATATGCAAGTTATGCAGTATAGGATCATGCAATTCATGCTGTGCAGTATAGTACAAGAAGAGTTCACTTGCTCATCTGGGGCATGTTTCTCTTCAAAACAGATATAGTAGTGTCTGGCTGATATGCAGCGCCAGAGCTTATGCTATATTGCTTTAGCCCGGCAGACCAAATGGCAAGTGCACATTCTTTGCAGAAGTTTACATGAGGTCTCATGGCTGTTGTTGTCTGCTGTTATACCAAAGAGCTGACCAACCTCTGCAGGGTCCACTGTCACTTTTTGCTCTTCTTCCCTAATATTTTTTAAGAATTATTTTTGCTGTGCTTCTCCTAATGATTACATTCCACTGAAGTCTGTGAATTTGTAGAGAAGTGTGACCCCTGTGACACCCACACACACACACACACACACACACACACACACACACACACACACACACACACACACAGAGCTTACATGCACACACAGAGGATGCTTGGAAGCAGCAGGGTGAAGTCACTTTGCCTGCATTAGAAACATGGCTGAATGGGTCAGTAGCAGTACTTTTCACTTTTCAGCCCAATGCGTGGTTGCCTTCGAACCTTCTTTAGCGCAGGACATGACTGTGATTGCAGGAACAAGTTTAAATTCAACATCCACTCCTGGTGTACGAGTAGCTCACCTAGCGAAGAGTATCAGGGTGTGCATGACTTCTCAAAGTGGTTCACTCTGTCTCCTATCCAGGCAACGAGTGCAGTGTCAGGAGGAGACGACAAGAAGATGTTGTTGGAGGAGGTGCGGAGGTTACAGGCTGAAGTCAACTCCTTGAGGTCAGAGAACAGCCAACTTAAGGTGAGTCTGTGGCAGTGGCGACAAAGCATGAAAGAGAAAGGGGACAACCTTGCTGCAGTGTGTCCCAGATTTATCAGAGCAAAAAGAAAAAAAAAAGTCTGTGGACTATTGAAATGAAAGATGGAGACCCTTCTTTGTTAAAAAATCAGGCCAGTTCTCAAACTAAATTGAAAACCAATGGTGCCCAAATCACCGAACAAAGATAAAGTAAGACTATTACAACAGTCATCAGTTAAAAATGAGTGCACGAAAAATGCACATGAGCAGACATAATGGATGCACATGCATACACACAAGCGCCTAGGTGTAAAGACATGTAGATATAAAGGATTAACTCATGCACACACATTGATCGTGGTGAGTGACTTAAGTTTTTGAAACTGTTCACTTATCAATACAAAATCTCCTCCCAAATCACTAGACACCTTTCTGAGCAGCGTGGCTATGAAGAAGTCTGGGATAAGATTTGATGTGAGTAAAGTTTTGTGAAAAAATAGTTATATTAGTGCGCACTCTGCCATGGCAGCTGGGATTTACTCGAATCTGTGAGTGACTAAAGTCACATTTTCTTGTGGTGGAATGCCCGGAGTGGTCTGTTTCAGCCACACTACTGTTGTTTGGTTTGTGTTGAAATGGATGTTTGGTAGTGAACTTAACAGAGTTATTGTGTTGTGTAAAGCATGGGAAATATTGTATTGTTGAATGCTGAAGGTCCCTTGTGAGGTGAGACTACCTAGGATGACAGAGATCTGCAACCTCTTCCCTTTGGAGGGCCAACATAGTTCAAAGCAATATTACAGTGCAGCCAGTTTTGTTTTGTTTTAATGGAGTTCAATTCAGTTTGTTTTTTGTAGCAGCACATTGATTCTTGTGTCACTTCACATTGCAGTCTTTCTGATTTTTGAAAATAAATGTATCTCACTCTCTGTCTAAATAAAGTTACAGGTGAATTTATAGGAACAGGGGGCAGTTTTAAAATGTTTAGTGAGCAGGTCTCTGAAGGAAGATGTGTTATTGAGGAAAGGTCTCTTATATTTGGTGAAAACTGTTGTGATATTGGATAAATTCTTGTCAGAAAATGTGTGCATTAATGAACAGCTGTGTGTGTGTGTGTGTGTGTGTGTGTGTGTGTGTGTGTGTGTGTGTGTGATTTTGTGAAGCAAGTTTTGAATGAATCTTGGAGGCCTAGCACATCTGATTTCTGTCTTTTTTTTTAAACATTTTTTTATTTCTGTTCTTAACATGTTGCATTCAACATGAAACACAACAGTAGTAAACACACACACAAATACATCTGTAAAAATTTTTATATCTGTATCTAACCCATCTGATTTCTGTCTTTTTTTTTTTAAACATTTTTTTTTATTTCTTGTTCTTAACATGTTGCATTCAACATGAACACAACACCACACACACCAATACATCTGTAATGTTATATCTGTATCTGACGTGCATTTTGCCACTGAGCAATCTTTCATTAAAAAAGATCAGGTATGTTATAATTCACAGCTGCTTTTCTGGTGTCAAGACTGGATGTGGCATCTGAGATTCTTTGTCTTGAAAGTTAGGATCCTTACTCAAGACAAATATACACACTTGAATAGACGCACACCACAAGACGACAGAAACCATGAAATAAAGAAAGAAGTAAAGGGGGGATGAAAAAAAAAGGTAATCAAAGTGAAATGAACAAGTTAACTTGCAGTACCTACTTCTGAAGCATCAGATGTTCTTACACTACCGTTAAAGATAACGTGTTACAGGCACGTTGCGTAATCCTACATATGCATGGGAATAACAAAATTATATACTGGATGGATGTCGATATTTTTCACAATTGTTTATGGGCTTAGAGAATGGTTGGTGTTTGTGAAAGTGTGTGTGTGTGTGTGTGTGTGTGTGTGTGTGTGTGTGTTACATTGAAAAAAGTCAAGTTTTTTTTTTTTTTTTAGATATGCCAATCTGCCCCAATTTTTGTAGATTTTAAGTTAACTAAAGTCAATATACTTTTCAGTCCTTTGCCTCTGGGACTTATCTGATTTCGCCATGTATGAAAATGTTAATCCTAGAAACAGCTAACATGAAAGAAAAAGAAATTTGATTTTTGTTTGTTTTTTGTAAGAGAACACTATTGATAGTTTGTTTGTTTTTTTTCCCTGCAGGATGAAGGTGCCCGACTGAGGAAGATGCACCTATCAGACACCTCCTCTCCCCCCCCCCCCCCTTCCCAGTCCTCTTCTGCGGCCCTGGCCACGCCTGCCAGCACTTCCCCCCTGTCATCTACATCATCGCTGCCATCATCATCGGTCTCCTCATTGGCAAACTGATTCTCTGAGACTCGCCCCCTCAGTCCCCCCCCCACCCCCCCCCCCCCCCCCCCCTTTCCCCCCCCCCCCCCCTCTTCTCCATACTCCAGCTCTTCTTCCTTTTTTCCTGGGTGTTCTTTAAGAACAGTCTGGATCAGATCCAACGTGAAGCAAAGTGACATGTGACAGAGTTATTGTTAATGAAAAGTGAAGGCAGTGTTGTAGTTGGCAGCTGTGGTACCCAAATATCAGCAGCCGACAAAGAGAACATGAGGAAGAGAAATAGTCAGCGAAGGTGACCATCATAGAGTCCTTGGCACACACAGCCAGAACCAGCTCCGTGACAGCGTCTTCAGCCTCACTGTCCCTGTATGCTTGGTCAGCCTGTAGACTTTTTTTTTTCACAACCCCCACCCCCTTAACATTGCTTTTTTCACGGGAAGAAAATGATGTTGGTTGAAATTGAGAGTAAAGTTTCATATTGGATAACCTGGTGTTTGTTTTCATTTGTGTTTTTTGTGTGTGCCTGTGTCTGGGAAGGGCTGGTTGCTTGGTTAGTTATTGCTGAAGCTGTTCTTTCAAAATGTGTGGTGACTAACCTGACTTGATTCTATAAGGAACAGTGGGATCTTGTTTGTGTTGGAGTAGCTGTATGTATCATAGTGACCTTTTTGTTAGGTATTTGGTGTTTATCTCTGAAGGAGAAAGTGAAGGACACATCTGTGTGCTGCTTAGTGGAGGTTCTTCACAAAGTGTTTCACAGATTTAAGTCATAAGAAGTCGCTGTGCTGCATGTTCAGAGGAGCATCACCTGTTACTGTTCAGAAGAAGAATGACCTAATGCCCAAATGGATCGGAGAACAGAGAGACGTTCATTGACAGTGTTGTTGCGCCATTTAACAAGCATAGGTAGATCATGTTGGTGTCTGAAAATTTAAAAGCCAGGGACTTGTTTTAGCACAAGAAAAATGATGGGCTATTTTGGAGGTGGAAAGGACTGAGCATCTGGTGTTTTAGACTCCCTCCCCCACCATCCACCTCCGAAATGAAACTGTGGATTGTTACTGGCAAGTCAGACGCAACTGAAATGTGTCAAAAACACTTTCTCTTAATGTTACATTTTTATGATCACATTAAAAGTTTATTGATTTGAAACTTAAAAGAATCTAATTTTACTGGATTTGCCAGTTGATATGGACAGGACTTTACATTATGGGCTGTTTTGGTAAGGTGATGACAATTCTATTTGACTTGGTGTGTAACCATAAAGAACGGGTTTTCTTGACTTTCAAATTGTCACAGAACTGAGAATACAGTGCCCTGCCATCAACTTCATTTTTTTTTCTCTGGAATAGACTGATTTAAAACAAGAAATGTCGCTTTCACAGTGACGAAGTGTTAAGCTGTGTTCATGCTGACTTGACATCAGACTAGCTGTGTAAGTCACTAAAAGCTGGTAACTGCACGCAGCGTGGTCATAAACATCGACTGCTGTGTTGTGAAATTGTTAAGACAATGTGTTGAGCGATTGAAAACATTTTGGTCTTTGTCAAGCATTGGATGGTCCAGTGCTGGATGTCCAATGCTTGAATGATTATGAGGATATTGATGAAGCCGTAATCTGTGAGTGTAAGGTATAGAATTATCTTTAGACCCTGTGAAGCGCAAAGTCCACTTAGGAAGAAATAAGTTTAAAATGTACTCTCTTTTCTCGTGAATGGTCACCGCTCTAGTTTGCTCAGATACCTCACTGTTGCACACAACTTGCACTTGTGTTTTGTCAGAGGCAACATCTTCCCAGGGAGCAGTGATATCTTGCAGGTTTGGTGTTTGCCCTTACTTTGTTTGAACTCCTGGACCCTGAAGACCAGTCCCTGTTTTAACTGTCTGCATTACCGAAACATGGGCAATTTTCTGCCTGACTTCTGAACTCTGTGTCCTGATCAACAAAGCTACGAACTTCCCCAGTGGAAACTTGGTCCTGGGAAGGCAGCAGTTCTCTGAGACTGAGATCCATTGCATTGTCTTGCCGCTTGACAAGCGGCAGATATTGTGCAGACATGGCTAGAACGGTTCCAACTGCAGGACGTTCCAGCTAGAGGTCTTAGAACAGTTGCGTTGGCCGTTCAGAATCATGGCTGTGTATATTGCAATCTTTCTGGCCGGTATGTTGCCAAGGTCTTGCCACAACTCTTCAGGAGGCTGCCAAAGGTGGAGGCTGACTTTGAACTGTGCTCCGCAGCTAGGTGTCAAGGGGTCCATGGCTGTGCATGGCTCAGCGCAAGTTGCAGAACTTCAGTGTTTTGTCTCCGTGTTGTGGACGACTTCAGGTGATGATGGCAGACAACCTGAGGCCTTGGATTGTGATGAACCTGGCCCATGCTAACACTAGCAACAAGAACTTGTGTGGCAGCAATGGTGAAAACCTGGCTTCAGTCTTGCCAAAGCTGTCATGAAGAACTTGGGTCGCTGTGGTGGCTAGAACCTGGCCTGTCTTGCCAGTCTTGCCTTGACTGATGTAAATAATTTGTGTTACAGCAGTGGCTTAAACCTGGCCTTCAGACTTGTAGATGTTGACCAACACGTGTTTCGCAGCAGTGACTAGAACCTGGCCTCAGTCTTGCCCATGCTATCATGAAGAATTTGGGTGTTACAACGGTGACTAAAACCCCGACTTCAGTCTCACCAAGGCTGACAGGAAGAATTTAACGTCACAGCAATGATTAAATCCTGGCCTGTGGCTTGCCCCATGCTAACAGGAAGCACTCATCATGTCACAGCAGTGGCCTCGGTCTCGTTGACAGGAACAACTTAACACCACAGCAATTTCCAACACCTGGCCTCTGCCTTGCCGAAGCTGATGGGAGGAATGGAGTTACAGCAATGGTAGCCTGGCCTTTGTCTTGCCTCAGCCGACTGGAAACCTGAACAGTCACAGCACATTTGGCTGCACTGCAGGAAGACAGCACCAGATTCTTAACATAAAGAACTGTAATCTTCTCCACCAAACACACCAAGGGCATGCAACTGTGAACCCGAGGGTTGGAGGTGAACACTATGACCTGATTTGAACTAGTTGTGTTTGGTGCTTCCAGTATTCAAACGGGTGAAGCAGTGCAGTAACTTTCTTGGAGCAGACGATATGTTCCTCTGTTCACTTTTTTTTTTTTTTTCATTTTCAAACCAGTGTTCATGCTGATGGAAGTGGCAGTCTGAAAGCAGCCCAGACAAACCTCTCCTGATGAAATACTGTGCCGTTTAGTTTTGTAGAGGTACTGGATATCCTACTTTGACTGTGTTTCAGGAATATATTCTCTTTTTGTCTGTGGTAGCCAAGAAGTGTGTGTTGTTGTTGGTGAGCACATGCTGATCCTCCACAGTGTAGTAGCAACATGCCCTCCATGTTCCCCTGACCTGTCATTTGGGTGCTGCTACAACAGCCTGTCATTGCTAGCTTACATGCAGACGTCAAAGGGGGGGTAACTAGTGTCGCATGAGTCTACAGATATAAGATATTGTAAACTTATCGTTTATAAGATATTGTAAGCTTATCGTACATGACTGTATGACTTCTACAAGGACATGTGATGCCTTGTCAATTATCAACAGCAGAGAATGGTTATGAATAATGCTCACGACCAGTTAGTATCATGAACGTTGTGTTAGATTTCATTTTGTTGAAGAGAAGGGGAGAGAGAAAAAAAAATCGAAGGGGAGGGTGGGAGTGTGATGAATAGTAGCATTTCTGATTGTTTGCGAAGTACTGTTGGGTCATTTTAATATTTTGTTCACACTGTTATTTTCGTTGCACAATCATTACGGTTGAATTTGTTGGTAGTACTGTCTTCTTTTTTTCTTAATTTTATTTATTTATTTTTTAAAGAATATCAGTTGTCACACAGAAAACCATGGTTCACTCTGACTCCTTGGATCACCATTGTTCAGAGTTCAGGTTGTGTCAGCTTACTATACTGTATTATGAAATCAAACAACAGTAAGAAACAAAAACAAAATGACCAATTGCTTTGAATACTACATCAAACTTCAAGACATGTCAATCGATTTTTTGGTGTGAATGTAAAGTGATTTTTTTCCTTATTTTCTGTGTTGTTCTGGACTGCTGTTATGCTTGCATGCGCATGTACATGTGCACACTTACTCGTATGGACACACTTTGGACACACTCAATCCACAATTGAGCTATCCTCATTTCTGAGAGGATTGGTTGTTTCTGATTTGTTTAGAGAACAGGAAGCAACTGTTTTTTAACCACTGGAATAACCCCAACCTGTTTTCAATCAATCAGTTGATTTGTATACAAAAGAATTAAGACACACCTTTACATTTTTTTAAAGAGATACCCCACCCATAATCCCGTTTGTTTTCTGTTGTTGTTGACAAGTTGCAGGGGTCACTAACAGTGTGTTCATATACATACGTTTTCATTAGTGAATGTCTTGGTTTTATATTTTTGTATGTGGTATTGCTGTGAAGTGAATATGAGCTTTTCAACTGTAAAACCAGTGTGTTTTGTTTCATGTTTGTGTGTGCCCATTTTAAGGATCAGTGGTTTAAAAAAGGAAAAAAGCAGAAAAAAGAGCACACACACAGCTTTGTCATATTTTTTTTAGGAGTGACACTTTTTCAGTCTCAGGCCGGAGGGCATCTAAAAAAATCTGAACTTCACCATGCTAAGTTGCAGGCCTATCAAAGTCCTGTGTTCCCTACGAAGTGGGGGAACAATTCTCTCAGGCTTTTCCAGGCCTAGGAGTACCACTTTTCAGGCTCACACTGGAAATCTTGCCGATAGAAAATCTGAAAATGGCCTTTATATGGAATCGCCAGTGGTCGGCAAACTGCTTTCCACAGTTTTGCAAGGATTTATTTGCAGTAATTGCATACACCAAAGAATGATCCTCCTGTACAAGTTGGTCAAAACCCAGTTTTGTCATCAACTTTTTTTCCGTTTGTGATTTCCACTCTGCGTTAGTGAGATTGAGGCTATTTCAGCTGTCAAATTTAGGGTATAAGTTAGGGGAAGTGAATTTAGAGGCTGAGGAGAGTGTACTGATCAAGGAGTAAATGATTTGGATTAAGCAGATTGCATGTATTGTGGTTTCCATGGAACATTGCCTCCACTCGCCCTCACTTACTTTTACAACATTTGAAAGATCAAGCATAGCAAATTTTGAGACTTGGATTTCAAGTATGGAAAATGTTGAGAATCGATTTTCCAACCTGGTCACTTAGTTCGTGTGGCAGCCCCGTATTTTTTTTTTTTTTTTTTTGCTTTTGGGCAGTTGGGACTAAAGAAGAACTGTGCAGGTATTTGGGCCACATATTGTTCAGGGAAAGAACCAGGGCAAGGTTTTTGTTATGAGGTCACACGGCGCTGGGTTCACGCAGTGAGCTGAAGTCGGGGGGGGGGGGGGGGGTATTCTAAAGTTGGGCTACACCCATCGCCAGCAAAACAGGGAAAGCTTAGATCCTACCCATTTCGAACTGTGCTTTATTGGTATTCAGTTGAGACGACGAGCTTTCATATTTTACTTGAAGTTCCCAGCATGTTGCCAGTTTCAACTTCATTTTTCTTTTCCTTTTTTTTCCCCCTTTTTTTTAAAACTGAAATCGTTGAATGTCTTTTTATTTCTTTCCATGTTTTTTTTTTTTGTGCTGAACTAGAATTAACATTTTTAAACGTTTCTTTTGGTGTATGTATGAATTAGATCAAAATAACCAGTGCTTTATGTGTGATGTAAAATGGATGTAGTGAGATGATGTTTATAACTGTCTGAATAGTCACAAGTATGTTTACCATTCTCGACTGACTGTGTGCATGTATATGTGTGAACCTGTGTGTGTGTGTGTGTGCATTACACCAGGCTTGATCCAGGGTTTGGTCACAAGTGTTGTGCTGGATACTGTTTAGACACTAGTTTTACTGGACTCTGGTTTAGACACTAGTTTTACTGGACTCTGTCCATGGTCAGTATTTTAGATTGTGGGCGAGTCGTAGAACAAAATCAAAATGTCAGTTCAGGATTGTCTGTAACCCATGAAGTGCATAAAATGGAAAGCACGGAAAGTTCCCTCTGTGTTTTGCAGTGTGGCTTTCCAGTGAAGTGGGCTTTTCAAGTGATCGAAGGAAATACGTAACTGACAAAAGATTTCGTTTGATTGGACTTGTGTGCCCAACAAACTGTCTTTCTTTTATTTTATTTTATTTTTTTCTCAAAAAATTAAACATGAATGTGTATTAGAAAAGGTTTAAATGCATACTTCAGCAGTTTGACATTTTTTATGGGATTGTCAGCTGCCCAAGTTCTACAGATGTGGACTGGAGCTACAACATTTTGGAATGTTCATAGCTCTCACTAATCTGGCCTTTAGTTATAAAGAAACCTGATGTTAAATAAGTAGCGTATTATCTCAGGAGCGAGAAACCTGCTATTAAATAAGTAGTGTATTATCTCAGAAACTGTACGAGTCAGAATGATGATCAGGTAAGCCCCGTGGATGTAGAAAGAAGAGATTAACAAGAATCAGAGCCCTTTCTGAGTGAAAACACATGATTCTACCGTTCTCATCCATGAGAGCATTCACTTGACAATGTATCAAGTTTGAATTACTGATATCTGCTGACGAGTGTTCACCTGGACGTTACATCAAACTTCAACTGTGAATAACATTTTTGATGACCCCCAATTTTGCTGTGGTGAAAGGTTTCCTTTCGTAGAATGCAAGGATTTAAAAAAAACGTTTGGCTAAAGCAGAGACAGCAGGAGTGAGAAAAGTCTGACAGGTTTGTGTAGTCCACTTGTAAGGATTGTGGATAGTGAAGTCCCAGTGTATTCTCTAAGATTAAGCTGCTTTGCAGTGATATGGTACCTTAATCTTCTGTGCATGCTTTTGGATGGAAAATGAAGCTGTACATCTTGGCAGACTGCCCTTACTCCTTGGAAATTTGATGGTTACCTCCATATAATTTCATTACCATTTGACATTAGTGTTTCTTTTAACACCACGCAACCTCTGCTTAGTGGATATTTTGTTTTGAATTGTGTTGTCTTGATGTGCAATACATTTTGCTGGCAAATGCGTCTCACTCTGTGTGCATGTTCATATGCGTCTGTGGAAGTGTGTGCGTAAATCTGCTCATGTTGAACTTGAATTTTTCAGTCTTCCTCATTGTTTCTTCGTTGGAAGGTCATTCTAAATTCTGTTCCTCTGTGTCTTGGTCTGTGGCAAACAAGAGAAGAATGTGCACATTTCAAAGAATTTTGATTTGAGCGCCCCATAAACTTTGGGATAGTAGCATGTAGATGTTTGCTATGCATTGTGAGCCCTTTTTTTTTTTCTCCTTTTTTTTTTTTTTTCAATTCCCAGGTCTGCTCTTGTTCATTTTCTCTAGGGTTAAGGTAGGCTACTGCCCCTATGAAAATACCAGATTTGGAGCGTTGAATGACTGAGCGAGAGAGGATGGCTTGAACTCTAGGGGGCTGTTTGCTGTGTTAACGAGTTTGGCGACATGTTAGTGTGCAGGCTGGCTGTACGTGCGGAAAGTCTTCACTTGTCGGAACTTGTGGAGGTAGATGCATGGTTACAAACTTTGTGATTGAAGTCTGTAATAAACTGGTGCAAAAACACAGCTCTGTGTTGTGTGCGTGTGATGTCAGAAGTTCCTGACTGAATTACGAATCTGCACTTTAGAACCTTGTTTAATCTAATCAACCGATCATAGTGATTGATTGAGGTGCCTGGGGGTACTATTCTTATAAGGCTGCAACTTTCGAACCACCAAACTAACTGTTACCTAAACTGTTACCACTTACTCATTACTTTAAAGATGATTTAACACAAATCTATTTCATGTATTTTTGAAAATATACAAGGAAACCTAAATCAAATACACACATGAACAAAACAATTGAACCATGCATATTCATGTTACAGAGCTGTGACTGTGGTGGTCTGACTGCTACTATTTTTCAGAAGGTGGAATGAGATTTAAAATGGGTGTAGATATTTTTTTAATGCATGCATTCGTGCATAGGACCTCGATTTAGTTTCATCCAAAGAGGGGGAAGGTGTCTACACAGTATTTCCATTCTGATCTCTATCAATCTGTCTGTCTGAAGTGGCAATTGAACCTTTGACCTTGAAAGAAGAATCTGGTGCCTTACCCGCCAAGCCATCAAGGCACCGTTTTCAAATGACTTGGAAAAGACTCGAGTCTTAACAGAAAATCTGTTGGGGTCTCTCATCATGCATATGTTATGCATAGTTTTTTTTCCCCTGCGCATCAAGGCGACATGTACATTTTTCAAGGCCAGACACAACAGGAGGGCAACAGCATGCCCACCAATCGAGGCAGGTGATCACTTGTGTCAAGCATATGGTGAATGCTGTGACCTGCCCTCTGGACAAAGAGCATGATCTTTCAAACACCTGCCAAGTTTAGCAATATCATATAATCCTTATTACAGCTGAAGATCGGCTTTGTGAAACTACAATTCTATGTCGCTGTTTATGATGCCATAATCATAAATCACTGTGCCCAGTGACTAACTTAATCGGATGTCAACAGGACGATCAGAATGGCACACACAGGCTGTCCAGTTTTGGCAACTTGCTGAGAAATGGCGGATGAGATGGACAGATGGCTTTTTGACAGGCAACTAGTGAAAACTTTCTCTGTTTGCTTGCTGGGCAGGTTAAAACAAAAAAACAAACTTAAGGCCCACCCTGCCAAGTAGTCTTAAAATTGACATTCCAATTAACTGAAATAACATCACAATGACCACCCTATCCTATGCTGTGTGGAAGAAGGCTACAAGGGCAAAAGAAGTCGATTTCCCAAGGAGAACCCTACCATTATGATATACATGTATGCTTTTTGGCAACTCCGTGAGAAACACAGAGACCTGACTCTTACAATGCCCTCTTCCATTTAGTACACATGCATACACAAGATACAAAAAACACATGCACACATTGCAGCATGAACATAAATGTACTTCATTAAAAAGAAATTTAAGCACATCATTTAATGACATTCTTGCCAATGCCATAAAACGTGATTTATTAGTTACAACCTTAATAGTATTGTTTCCATATTTTCCTAACGCCACACATGCCCCCTAACAAATGCATTGGCATACATATGCATGCAAGCATATACACAATAAACATTCTGAAAATGATGGGAAATCGTAACGTCCCCTACCTGTACTACCTGAGTAAGTGTTGGAGGCCTAAAACACTTATACTTCCAAAAATGGAGGACAGAGGAGAGGTGAAGGAGCAGGGCTGAACATAATCAAGTGCAAGAATGAAAGAAGATTTTAACCAAAAGGTAAAATAATCAAAAAGAAAAAAAATCTCTAAATAATCAGTCCGCCGATGCCCATGCACACATATGCACAAAGTGTAAAACATACACAAACTGTTTAAATGTCGGAGAAGGCATATTTACAAAAAAGACGTGCTTTGGTTTTAGAAATGGCAGTCATAAGATACATGCCTGCAAATGCATTCATGCTGAAAGTAATGTTTGCGACTATCTTTGATGCCTTGAAGACAAGACAAGCTGCAGCATTTTGAACTTTCTGAAACTTAAATCATGTGTGACCTGTTCTCAGGAATGAGCTTAAAGTCACTGTATCACACAACAGCTCAGAAGAGGTGTTAATGGTCAAAATGGATAAATCTGAGACTTTAGATACGTAAGATTCCAAAAATATTCATGATCAACATTTACTAAATTTTCAAAACTGAAAATGTCTAATTCATCCATGTCACCTTAAGCACCTTTTCCAAGCTGTTGCACAATTCTCAACTAGAAATTTAAACCCCCATTTGTGAGAACAGGTAACATTTGGAGGAGATCCCGCCAAACATAAACTGTATAACTCAACGCATCCCCACAAACAAAAATGGATAGGCACTAACGAGGACTATCCCCCATCCCCAAAGGGCTGATCACTCATTACCATTCTTCACACAAGAAAACAAAGCAAAAAAAAGATGATAAAGGTGGGTAGACAAAATAGTTTAGGAAGGAAAGGACACCAAACTGGAAAGAGTGAGCTCAGCAGAGGTGTCCAGGAACGTCGAGGTTGACAGAGGCTTAGGGTGCACACATCATCATTTTATAATTTCATAAAATACTCGCAATACATTAGCGATCATTATGATTCTGAACTATTAACCTGCACTGAAGCTTTACGTCAGTGCAGACTGATAGTTCAGTCAGTGCAGACTGACAGTTCAGTCTGTGCAGATTGATTGTTCAGTATTTCAAGTAAAAAATTTGGGAAGAAAATGGTATTGGGAAAACACAGACTTGCACTAGACACTGTATCTGAAATCAAATTTGTAACAATACTGAATTACCTTTTTTTTTTTCTTTAATGACTAAGTTTAGCAGATTGCACATATAAAATAACAGGGTATAGGAAACATAAATATTCTGAATCAATACACCTAAAATGGATATGACATTTGTTCAAAGAACAGTAGTCACAATTAAGGGTAATGATCATCATGTTTCTCAGAAGAATATTGAAATAATGGTTTCTGGCTCTCTCTCTCCCATACAACAGTATCAAGGACTTGAAGTTTAAAATTTCTCTCGACCCTGAATTTCAGATTAAAATTTTGGGAAAGATATTTGATGTTAATATTCATCAGTGACTCGGCATCAAATGCCTGCACACACACACACACACACACACAGAAGGCATCATTATCCATTTTGTCTCACACACATGATTTTATTGATGTTTCTACTCACACTATTCCCAGTGCTCTACGCATATTTAGTCAATATGCTCAACAAACACATACGCATGTAGTCATTCTGCTCCACAACAAACACCCATGCATTCAGAAACAAACAGTACTGTTCCTGTCTTCACTATATGCTGTGCCCTCTCCTACATCAGCTGAAATCCCCAAACAAAACCAAACAGAACCTTCCCCCCCTCTCCCTTCTTCCTCATACCCTCCCCCACCACACCCCTCCTCCACACACACACACACACATACACACACACAAAGCCTGTGCGTCCATGTGAATTTCAATAAGTGGCAACAACAACCCCATACTAAAATAGTTGAACATATAAAAAAGGCTAATTCATCATCAGTCTCTACAATAAGAATTTTCTTTTCCCTACCTCCCATTTCACCAAATAGCAGGTCTTCAGGTATCAGACACAATCATTTCATCAAAATAGTCGGGATATCACCGACACAGTTCGGCAAGATTCTGCCAATGTCCAAAATCAAAGGAAATAAAATGTGATTGTGTGTGACACGAGCCCTGTACACTGGATGCACCTCTCTCTCTTCCACAGTTGTCTCCCCTTTGTTGTTGCCCTCACTCCCATCTTACGTCATACTGAAACAGAGAAGGAAAATGAATATTAAGGCTTTTCTTCCTTTAGTGTCGAGAAAACACAAACAAAATCATACATGAAGTGCATGTTTCACTGTCACATAAGTAATCTTATTTGTGTTAAGAATGGGTGCAGTCTCACACCTGTCTGAGCTTCAAGTGATGTCCATAGTTTGGCCCGACCACAACTTGGACAATTTATTTGTACAGTTTCACAGCCTCCTTCACTTCTGCAGCATCTTGCCGGCGCACCGTGTCAAGAGTGTGATACTATTTTGCTTCCAATTGGGGTGACAGAATGGCATTTGCCCCGACTCTCATGAAGATGTTTATGCGAGGTCATGTGACATCAGTGTCTTCTTCTAACACTCCAAAAATGCGATCAGCGTTTCATGGATTCTGCTATTACTCCCCCCCCCCCCCCCCCCCCAAATCTCTTCTCCCCTGAACTGTTCCTCCTCCCCCCTCCCAATGATTTCTCATTTTTACATTTTGCTATAATCCATGAATTCACTCAGAAGTGGGAGTCCTGCTGTAAAAACAGCAGAAACATGAGCTAGTATGAATTTTTTTTTTTTTTAAAGGGGACAGAAAGATTTAGATAAATAAAGCTAAAGCAATGTAACCTTTCCAACACAGCATCTCGCATATCAGTCTGCAGTTGGGATGGATTCCCATCGCCGATTTTGAAGATGTTTTCAATAATGGACACTTCGGTGGCGGTGGTGTCCTGGCCACAGAAGGCAATCCAGTCGTTGACCACCAGACCAGCAGCAATGACATCACTGCCTCTGTTGACTGTGCCGGCCTGCACAAACAAAGATCACTGTCAGTGTATGTAACTCACCATCTACATCATCCAAAACAAAGAATTTCACCTGGACATACCAAGTTCACTGTCAGTGTACGTAACTCACCTTCTACATCATCCAAAACAAGACTTTTCACCTGGACATATAAAGTTCACTGTCAGTGTACATAACTCACCTTCTACATCATCCAAAACAGACTTTTCACCTGGACATATAAAGTTCACTGTAAGTGTACATAACTCACCTTCTACATCATCCAAAACAAAGAATTTCACCTGGACATAGAACGTTCATTGTCAGTGTATAACTCAACTTCTACATCATCCAAAAAAGAATTTTCACCTGGACATAGAACGTTCACTGTCAGTGTACGTAACTCAACTTCTACATCATCCAAAACTAAGAATTTCGCCATCTGGTCCATGGTCGACAGCTGAACTTGGTAATGACCATACCTTTCTATGTCATACCCACTATTTGCAGACTGAACAGTATAAAACTTTCCACAGAAGATTTACAATCAAAGTGCCATGATGGCAGACTTGTTTCCTCTCTGTAGGTCGGTTCCTTTTAATGTCTACAGTCAATGCAGCATTCTGCATACAAAGATTGGAAGAAGGCCATTCTGGGTGATCTTGACAGTAGCTAGAACTGACAGCGATTGTGCTCGCAGGTTTCAAAGAAGGTTGTGTAAACTTCAGAAAAGGCAAATGGATCAAACAAAACTGGTAGCCTGCTAACAGCAATCAGTAAAAGTCACTTGCTACAAACACACTGGTTCACTTTCTTATCATGAAAATCTGGGGAAAAACATCAGTTTACAGCACCACTGGCTGATATTTTTGCTGGTATTTAGTCATCTGAGCCTGTAACTACCATTATTTACCAGTAAACACAAACCCTGGCTATAAGATTATCACTTACATGTAACATCCGTTGAACATTACCAATCACGATAATCATTAAAAGACTGCCAGATGCTCAGAATTTTAACTCTTCTGTGGTAAGAATGTTCATGCTTAGAATTTTGACTTTTCAGTGGTACACACAGTTTGCACATTTGCCGACAGTTTTTACAACACTACAATAAAATATATTTTTTTCCTTGTGAACAAGTGCACAGAATAACGTTTGTGCTTTAAACAAGTTTCTTTTTAGCCTGGTCTTTCTACCCGCCGTGGATACAATCGCTGACAAAAAATGGTGCAGCATACTCTGGTCATTTCTACTCACCAGCCCTCTCATGTTCAACAACTTTTGCTCCGACTCGGTCCCACATCTTGACCACTTCATTTGCCAGTCATGAATTTGTTACCATGACCATATTTCTGTTTGATAAAACTTGAGTCAGGCAGACCTGACTATAGTAAGGCAATTTGAAACAGACTTTAACCTCAGTGCTAACCATTCTTTACCCTCTAGATTAAGCACAATACTGAAACTGAATACAGAAATCTGTCCAACACTTTTGTACATTGCTCCTGCGTACTTTTTTGCCTATGGTCCAGTTTCTGCAATACATTTTTGCTATATACATAGTTTGCATATTCAAACATGATACACATGGAAAAAGACAATTACATACCACTAAAGGGACCTGTAAGAGTGATGATAATTCTTCCAGGGATGCTTTGGATGTTTTGGGATGATGAACCTGAAACATAACAGGCCATTATATCATGACTGGCTTCACACAAAGAACAGTAACCCAACAACTACCATCAGTTATTTCCCTTCCTTTCCCTAGCCACTTGTTTTGAAGGTAGACCAGACATGTCTTCTATCCTACTAAACCCAGTGCCTGAAAAGTCTATACAGTCCAAGCTTCCATGACATATTTAAGAGACACTGTACTCCAACAAACAGTTTTCAGTATTTTTGTGTCAATGATGTTCACAGGCAAGTTCAACAGTGGTCAAATTCAAATACACTCAGCACATAATCATACAGAAGCACAGCTATCGTTTAAGCAGATCTCTACTCTACATCACAGGACAAACCAAAGCCAGAAAAGACCTTCCTCCTCCTTCATGGTCACCCTTACATTTGATCACAGCGTATTTCTGATGATCATTTCCTGCCAGCACAGCAAGATGTGACTTGCCACTGAAATCAGTCTCAGGATAAGATTTTACTGTGAAAATTAACTTGTTGTGTCGCTACTGCACTGCACAGTCTCAGCTGACACATTCAAGAATCCCCTGTCACGTCTGGGTGCCACAGAGTGTATCAACATGCCTGTATTAGGCATACTGACACAAGTTGTGCCTCCGTGTGTGTGTGTGTGTGTGTGTGTGTGCACGTGCGTGCGAGCGAGCGTGCTTATGTGTGCACGTGCATATTGGTGCAGATGACTGTACATGTGTGAAAAAATGTTGTTTTTTTTGTATTGCTGACACTATATGACAATCCCTCGTACTCAACAGCATCATATGTGGGACAATTTGAACAAAATAACATCAAAAATGAACTGCTGGAAGGAAAGAAAAAAACTTTTCTTATTGGTATTTCATTGTCAGCGGCACTGCTGGAATGGGGGAGGGAACTGGAATAGCTCAGTTGATAGAGCGCCGAACTCGTGATCCTGAGGTTACGGGTTTGAATTTCGGTACAGGGGGATTTTTCCCTCGGAGTTAACATTGGTTCTGACTCCATTCTCCATACAATCCTTCGAATGAGTCTATAAAACCGAGGTTCCATTCTGTGTGTGAACGCACGCACAACATCTTGCAAACACGTAAAATTCCATCTCCAACTTTCCGAAGAGAAGGCCAGTTTGGCCGTTGGTATGGATGACACGTTACACATAGCATGCACCTTCCCTGAAATTGGAGTATGGCTGCCTTAATGGCGGGATAAAAAAAACGGTCATACACACAAAAGTGTCAGAATCTTCAACTGGATGAAGATGGACACTCAAAGAAAGAAGAAAAGTTCTTCATTGTGAGCAGCACTGCAGCAGACAGACTCACCAGACCTCCCTGGTTGCTCAGGGCACAGTAGCTGCCCACCAGGACGTTGGAGGCAATGGCGTGACGGAACACCTCCACTTTCAAGACGTCAGAAATGATCTCCTCCGTTTCCTGAAATGAACAAGATGGGACTGAATTTCACATCTCTCATTGCTGCTTTTTTGTCTTTTTTTCTTGAGGGGGTGTGTGTCAAAGGAGGGGGGGGGGAGGTACATCTTTCTTTTTTCACTCTGCTATCACATAAGATGGCTACATGCAGGCTGATTTAAACATATCCTTCATATTTTTTTCCATGAATTCTATCAGCTATCTTCTATTCCCCCCCCCCCCCCCCAAAAAAAAAACACCACACACACACACACACACACACAAAAAACCAACCAAAACAACAAACAAAAAAACCTAAATAATTTGTGCACTGCTGTTGCTTTGATTTACAGACATAATGCACTTAATAATATATGTGTTTGAATAAAGGGTAAAAGAGTGGTTTTCTTGAAATATAATAATAAATCAAAATCTTGTTTCCTGTCTAATACATATATATACAATTTTTTTCACATAATATATACATTTTTCTCATTTCAGACTCTGTCATTGTTTTGAATATTGAATAGTTCGGCAGAGATAACACCCAAGCCATCATGCCATATCATTTGAACTACAGCAATCTACTTCAGTTAAGGTGGGTGTTACAGGGGAAGGAAAAGGGATGTTAGCAATGAAGGTGTGGAACCTTGCAAACTCATCAGACAGAAACATGAACAGAAAACAAAAACGAACAAACAAAAAGAATGCTGGATTTTTCAAACAAGCTATGAAGTCAATAGTATAGCTTTCTTAATTTCAAAACACACACAAAAAATGATAGTAGTGAGATGACAACGGCACTGAGAATGCATGAACACTGATTCACATGGTCTGTAAACAGGGAACATGTGGGTTACACAACTACAGCCCCAATCCCTGCAGATGTCTCTATGATCTGACAGCAAGGGATCCACAGGCAGACGCACCCTGTCCAGGTCAGGGTGCACCAGGCCACGTAGTCGTTGCAGGCAACCACATTGCCAAGGGCCGACAGGCGCTCCTCCACACGCATCACACGCACAGAGTCAGGGAGGGCGTTGCGCACGTGCTGCAGCTCCTGGTCTGTGGCGGAGTTGGGCAGCAACAGGCCATGTCTGTTCCCTGCAATAAGAAGTTACTGCCCTGGTAATATGCATAAAAAATATGTCAGGACAAAACATAACAAAACAAAAAATAAGTAAATAAAAAAAATCAAATCAAAACACAGAAAGATGCAGCAAAGATGCCGAAAGAGCAGACTCCTGCTGAAATCCAACAGATCCTGGATCCACCCTTTGATATATGGATCTTTTTGGCCAGTCCATGTCTATTATTGAAAAAGAAATGGGTTCGTTCATGTGTCACATTTAATCTTTCCATCAACTAAAACTGTGAAAATCATTCATTATGTTATCTTGCTGTGTGGATCCCACAATCCGCCCTATGACCCGCACCTAATTCACCAGGCTGGTTTATCCCTGGGATCAATTCATCATGTTATCTTGCTGTGCGGATCCTATGATCCACCCTATGACCCGCACCAAATTCACCAGGTTGGTTTGTCCCTGGGTTCAATTCATCATGTTATCTTGCTGTGTGGATCCCATCATCTGCCCTATGACCCGCACCAAATTCACCAGGCTGATTTGTCCCTGGGATCAATTCATCATATTATCTTGCTGTGCAGATCCCACGATCCGCCCTATGACCCGCACCAAATTCACCAGGCTGGTTTGTCCCTGGGATCAATTCATTATGTTATCTTGCTGTGCGGATCCCACGATCTGCCCTATGACCCGCACCAAATTCACCAGGTTGGTTTGTCCCTGGGATCAATTCATTATGTTATCTTGCTGTGCGGATCCCACGATCTGCCCTATGACCCGCACCAAATTCACCAGGCTGGTTTGTCCCCGAGCCACACTCCATTCTTCCACCAAATTTCATTCAGCTCAGTCCAGTAGTTTTTTTTTGTATGACCTTGTCAACGAACTGACAAAAAAAGTAAACAACAGTCAACAGACACAGGTAAAAACATCAGAGGTAAAATGTGATTTAAAAGAGAAAACGAAAAAGAAGTGGATGGCCAAAAGAAGCTTACATGAAAAAAAAGGGGGGGGGGGGGGGGGGGGGGGGGGCCAAAAAACCCCTCCCTCAAACGTCACCTTCTTTCTTTTAATCTGAAATTCTGGATGTTTAAAAAAAAAAATTCAGGTTTTTCGGGCATGATTTTGAAAATAAGAAAATCCTAGGAAAATTCTGGAGAGTTGCAGCTATGCCAGAATATATCACAAAAGAAAGAGTGTAGAGCAGCCCAGAGGGTGTGGGTGTACACCGAGTTGTCAGAGTAAGCAGCATGAGATTAATAATTTAATACCTGTGATGTGTCACTGAAGGTAGCAACTACAATAGCAACAACAAAGCCCCATCCTAATCCCAAATGCCATGGTAATGGCCGTCAGGAATGAAATGTTATTGGCAGAAAATTTTCTCTTGAATGTTGTGTCTGTTCTCTTTACAGCTTTATGTTCCTTTAGGAAACAACGAATTAATTTCAAAACAGAAAATCAATTGCAATTTTGGAATATTTTACATATCTGATAAATAATTTCAGAACTTTAATTTCATCATGTAATCTAAGTTTCTTTACTTTATGATGCAGCTTTTGTTGGTTGCTGGCTGGTTATTTTTTTGTTTCTTTGCTTGTTTGGTGATCTTTTGAAGGGTGGGGAGAGGAGGTTGATAATAGATTACTTAATTCTAAACAAATTTTGCCAAACTAATTTAAGCATATGGATGAAAAACAGCACTACAACAAAAAAATGACAGTATCAGTAGAGAGAGAGAGAGAGAGAGAGAGAGAGAGAGAGAGAGAGAGGGTGGGGGTAGGCAGGGAGGGAAAGAGAGACAGACAGACAGAGAGAGGGAGAAAGAGAGAGTGAGAGAGACAGAGAGAGAGGTAAACAGGCAGACAGAGAGAGTGAGATAGTGAGAGAGGAGCAAGAGAGTCAGAGAGAGAGAACGACAGACAGAGAGAGAGAGAGAGACAGAGAGACAAGAGATACAAATATACAAACAAAGGCCAATTACCTGCACATACTCTGCCCACAATTCGACATCCTCCCACACTTGTGTGAACCACAGGGATGTTGGCATCTGACAGTTCCCCCTCAAAGACACTGAATCAGAGAAAATTCTATGCATTCTGCATGAGTGTATCAAATTCACTGCAAAGGGATTGTAACACCATACATTTAATGTATTTCTTATTAAAAAAAAAATTCTACTGGTGAATGAACAGTTAATTACCAACACTTCTTACGTCAACGTTTCTGCCCTGTACTATATAATCATTCTCTTTTCAATTAGTCAGCAAATTAATGTCTTACCACACAGGATACTAAATATATATTTACTTTACATTGCCTGTAATAAATTAAATGATAAAAAGCAAGTTTACTTAACTGCCACAGGCAAAAATGATTTAGTAATGCAAAACTCTTGATACAATCCATTACAGTTTACATCCAGTCATTTCTGTCTGTTTGCTTGTTTCAATGTAAGTTGCATTGCAACCTATGATAAACATGGTCTTAACAGTGATTTGCTATTTATAAACCAAAGACTGATTTGATTACTACATTAAACTTAAAGCATGAATGGTAGATGTTCCATTTGTTAAAACTTTTAAACAAGATTTGAATAATCATTTTATGTAAGTGTACTTAAGTGTGAGCAAGTGTACTCATACTGTAGTCACAGTCAATCTCTTTTAAGCTATTGTCACACTGGCATTTTGATGATATTCATCCTAAAACATGTATGGCATGCTGTCAATTAAGTTAAACAAAACGTTTCTTCAGTCATAGAACACTGTTAGGGAATACAGCACGGACTCAGAGACTTTAGGTCACTGTTGAAGCAATTACTATTCATTTCAATGACAAGTCCTAAATGGCTAAAGCAATTTAAAAACTATCTTTGCTGAGAGCTGAACTGAGCAATGGTCTGGTTTTTCTTTTTCCCTTCTGAATATGTATGAGTACTGTGGATGGATCTCTAGTCTGAGACACAATGAAGTTACACAGGATGTTGTTGTGTTGTTGTTGTTGTCGTACCCTGGCTAAAAGACTCCAGGGATCATCCAAACAGCCGAAGTACTTGAACACTCGGGTACAAATGCATCAGCTGGGGATGAGAACTTTACGTGTGCGACCATGTTTGAGTACCCTGCCAGGAGGACAGCCACACTCTGACTTCGAGGGGACACAGCATAATTTTCTTCCACAGTGTTGGTGGCAAAACCTGAGGTTTTTCCTGATTACTGCTCGGCTGGCATTAGCTTTCATTGTTACTCTGCTGATGTGGTCTGACCGTGAAAGGGATTACTGCAGAGGCAGGAACTGAATTCCATTTGCTGTCCAGAAGATGTGATTTTCAAACTGGTAGTTCTAACTGAGCTAGACGAGGACATTTTAGTCTTGATGTTGAAAAATGTCATTTCTTGTCACTTGATCTCATGAATACTCTCTCCATATTCCCTGTATCACGCCTTGTTCGAAGGTCCTACAGCAGGGTTATGTGGTCTGCTTCTGTGTGTTAATTTCCTAATAGAGACAGCAATTATCTGCAAGAAGACATGCTTGAGACTGGACACCTGCAGGAAGATCACTGATGTCACAGAAAAACAACAATGGACCCCAGAATCTTGTGGGATCCCAAACTGCACTCAAACTTCCTGGGATGCTTGGCCATAAGCCACACTATACTACCTTACCCCTTGGGTTAGTCTTTTTTGTCTGATAAAGGTGGAGTTTATTTGTGTGTCTTTGGCCTTTGCCAGTAAACTTGTAGCGCCTGTCGTACCATGACTTTCAACACAGGTGACTATCACTGTAATGTGACCGTCAAATCACTGAAGAAAAATTACTATTTCGCCAAACGAAAGAGACCAAAAAAAAAAAAAAAAAGAAAAAGAAAAAAATTACAAGACATGTCGTGTGTGACTGTTGAAAATCGAGCAAATGGGTAAAATTAAATTTGAAGTCAAGCAACTGCCTACTACTCGGTACTTGGATTATCAAAATTAATTAATTACCTGTAAAAGTTCTCCGAACCACCAATGCCTACCAAGCAATACGCATTGGTCAATTTTGAAAACACACAATATCGTTGTTACTCTCAAACTGACACCTCACAGCCATGATGAAAATTATTCGAACCGTGAATAAAGCAAGACCTGGATACCACACGATGAATTGCACAGGATATGAGCAAAGGTTGGGATATAGAGTAGCTCCCCTTTAAGGGAAAAGGAAATGAAACGCAACATTATTGTACGACGATGGTGCAATACATTCCACCTGTTTTTATTTTGATGCTTGATCGCTGTGTCATAAAAGTCATCCTTTCTTATGTTAACCTTCATCATTGTGTAGCCAGGTGCTAACAGTGTATATTTCTTGAGTACCCTTTTTGGACGAAAACAGGTTTTGTTGGAGAGTTATCTTTCCATTACCTCCCTTGATTGATGAATCTTGATCGCGTGCGCGCGCGTATGTATGTATGTGTGTGTGTGTGTGTGTGTGTGTGTGTGTGTGTGTGTGTGTGTGTGTGTGAATTTTTTTTAAAACTTATGAATACCTCAGAACCTACACAGTTCTATATATGTGACTGAAGTCGCAAAAATTAATGTATTCTATTCATTACAACAATGTTGGGCTGAGAAGCCCGTATTTTCTGTAGAAGCCCATATTTTTTTTTCTAAACTGGTCTTCTGCACAATTAAACTTGGTGCCAGTTTCAACTGTCCGACAAACAATCCTAGAATAATTCTTGATTTCGCAAAAAGTATGAGAAAAAACCAAAGAATCTGATAATGCACATTATAAGTAAAGTCCACAAGCCCTCATTTCGTATATCGCATGTCCAGGATCTTTTCCGTACAGGCTTGAGACTATACGAGATAACTGACGGTGCCAGTTTGCTTGAGCAAGTCGCCTTCTTCGTTCATTGTTGAAGTTTTGATCCAAATTATCTTCCTACAAAAATCAGACTTCCTGATCGGAATCTTGCTAATGACTCCATTTCTGCTGTGAACATAACTGAAAATGTATAGAACTCGTTATCCAACAGTCCATTCCAACAGAGTATTTTTAATAATAATAATAATGTATGGATTTTATATGGCGCAATTCTTGGGATCAAATCATTGCTCAACACACACTCAAACACTCGCACTGACATGTGCTCACACACACACACACACACACACACACACACACACACACACACACACACACACACTCACACACACACACACACACACACACACACACACACACACACACACACACACACACCTACCGACACAGGCGCACTTATCAAGTTCATCGGTTCAAGCGTAAACAATACAGTTTTGTATGCAGTACACAAAAAGTCAGGTCAGAATAATAGACACAGCATTTAGATTTTTCAGTTGAAAATCATATCAAAAGCACGCGCCGACGGCCTGGCAAAGCGAAAAGTCAGCTGTGTATTTTCTGCTAATGTCCCAAAACAAAGTTCTCCGCTTTGCCACCATCTTGGATAATAAAGTTTATGTGCATGAAAAGAGCGAAATGCCAGCTATTCATTCATTGTGAAATTATTTCACGCTCTTCAGTATTTTTTATTATACAGATAGTGGAAACTTTGTCGCAAACACGTCAAAAGTGGGTTCACTCTGGGACATTAATCAGCAATGATTTAGTACAGGAACAAAATTGTTAAATGTGACTTACTGCATTTTATTCCTTGGGTTCTGAGGTTTTCATTGATAGTAAAGATGTGTGAATAGTTTGAATGGACAGCGAGCCAGACAACACGGAAGCTGGGACAGATAGCACAAATTTCTGTCGATTCCGGCCTCACAAAGCCGTGTGTCTCTTCGGCACCGTGTTGCTGACTTTGTGGTCGGTTCGCATGTGTATGTCTAGAGGCGCAGTCTGAGAAAGATCAATGTTCTCTGAGCGTCTGGCATTGAAGGGGAATAAAAGGGAGAGAAAATTCCGCTTCGTCCTCTGTGTCTTTTTGACTGGCTGCTGTCTCTTGGCCCCTGCACTTATTACCATCTGCCTGTGTCTTCGCCTGCACACCACTGCCACTCCACTCCATCACAATTGTTAATTTTTTTTTCTTTGTGGGGCTCCAACCAGAGCGCGTGCAATTCCCACAGTGATCACTTATTTTGAATTTCTATTTCACACACTTTTTCTTCTCCCTCATCCTTTCCCTCCCCCCCCCCCCCCCCCCTCTTCCCCCCTCTCTCTCTCTCTCTCTCTCTCTCTCTCTCTCTCTCTCTCTCTCTCTCTCTCTCTCTCTCTCTCTCTCTCTCTCTCTCTCTCTCTCTCTCTTTCCATCTCCCCCTCCCCCTCCCCCTCTCTCTCGCTCCCCCCTCCCCTCCCCCCCCCCCCCCTCATCTCCCTTTCCTCTCTCTCTCTCTCTCGCTCCAACTCTCCCCCCCCGCCTCCACTCCCTCTCTCTCAACCCTCTCCCTTCCTCCCTCCCTTCCCCTCTCTCTCCATCTTTGCTAGGGTGGTAATTTTCTCTGTTTCGCTTATTTTGTTAATTTCCTCTCCCTCTCCAGCCCTCCCTCTATCTCCCCTCTCTCTCCCATTCCCTCTCGATCACCTCTTCTTTCTCATCCTTTTTTTTTTTTTTTTTACCTCTCTCTCCCACCCTCTTCTCATCTCCCTCTCTCACATCTGTCTGTCTCTCTCGCTTATTTTCTACCACCTCTTTTCATTATCTTACTGTCTTCTATTCAGTAGGGGCAAGGAGAAACACGGAGTTGGCAAAGGGCACATCAAACAATCAAACAGAATCAATGTGTAAATATTGTATGTGCTGCAGTTATTCCTCCTCTGCCCCCACAGTCGGGTCCTCCTCCTCCTCCTCCCCCCCCCCCCCCCCCCCCCCCCTTTTTTTTTTTTCCTTTTTCTTTCTTTCTTTCTTTTTTTTTTTTTTTTCTCTTTTTTCTTATTTAATCATTTCTTTCCTTTTTGTAGGCAACAGTTTATCACTTGAATATTCTGATAGGTACATATACGATGACATATTTCACCATTGACTTTCGAGTTTTCTCAAATCCAGCTCTTTTTCATACATGAACTGAAGGTGAATAGGAGTACCATATCGAAATTTTCCAATGCAC
>JADBJO010002223.1:60000-67500 GCA_016801955.1 Conus betulinus
GGCGGATGTTACGTGTTCTCTGGACTCAAGTCTTTTGGATCATCAGTGTGCTGTCTTGTTGGACACCATATTTGAAATAATGCTGTCATCATAGTGACAACAGCAAAACCGTTGATATGATCTATATAAACAAAAGATGTATCTAGATATGACAGAAAAAAAATACAGCAAAAGACTGAAAGAAAATGAATGAATGAGTGAATCAACAAATCAGTCAATCAACTTATCATAAAAACACGCAAAACTTAAGTTCAAAATTATGTAGCAATGATTTGAACAGTGCGTCAGCGTGGTAAGTATACCCCCCCCCCCCCCCCCCCCCAACCCCCAGCAAAAAAAAAAAAAAACAAAACAAAACAAAACAAAAAAATGTAAAACCCAACCAACCAACCAACAAAAACACAACAACAAACAAAACAAACAAACAAACAAAACAAACAACAAAAAAAAACAAAAAAAACAACAAAAAAAAAACTTACAAACGTGCATTATTGATATTTCCATTCTCCCCGCTTTGACCCTCCACCCTCACTACTTTTTCTTCCTTCTCAAACACCTTTTCGTTAATCACCACAAGAGGCATCTTACGGGATAAAATGTTTGTACCTTAAAAAAACAAACAAACAAACAAACAAACAAACAAAAATCCAATGGAGATATTAGATAGAAGTCCAAACAATGACTGAGCTGAAAACAGACCCTGTAGACTCTTGTGCCAAGAGATTCCATATGGGGAGCGGTACTTCTTGCAAATACAGAACAAAAACTATGGGTCATAGGCCCATAATATCGAAACACACTTTAGATGTCATTTTGCACTTTCGAACTTAAGAGGCAAAACAATAATCTCGAAATCGTTTCTTATCTCACAGCCTGTGAACATTCATAAGCATAAGTATATACTACAAATTATTCAATATTCTTAAATGCTGTTGAAAGCATATATATTTTAAAAATGTTTATCCAAATGGGTTTTTAAAACCGTTTTCACAGCAACGTTTTCTTAAATCAGACTATTCCACAAGTTAACAGCTCAAGCAAAGCTAAACCCCAAACCCGTTTTATTCGTTTTGTCGAGCAGAAGACCAACGCTTTTAAAGGAGATGCCAATCTGAAACAGCAAAGTCAGATGGAGAAAAATTGCAAGTCAGATGGAGAAAAATTGCAAGTATGACACAACTTCTAGATCGTTTTAAGAAGGGAACAGGAGGGTGACTGAGTTATCTAACTTCAGCTTTTCTACGGAGGCAGTCAAAAACCAGTTCAAGGACGTGAAAACTGGGAACGCACTAGGTTTTCATGTTTTTCCTCCTTTGCTCCTGATCGGTACAACCGACGAACCGAACCGAAAAGTGGCACAGCCAGTCTCCGTAAGTAATTGACAGAAGGGCCTGTCCCAGAGAACTGGAAGAAGGCAACTCTAGCAGCCATCTTTAAGAATGGGAGTCGATATATCACCTAACAACTATCGCCCAGTCAGTCTGACCATAGTTCTGTGTAAGGTGATGGAGGCACTCAGCAGAGAACAGATGCTCAGCTACATACAAAGCAACAACTTGATCTACTATCTCCCCAGGTCACTCATGCCAAACGCATCTCCTGGACACACTGCACAGCTGGACTGAAACTCTGGACCAGGGGGGCTCTCAACTGACGTAACATATGGATGGACTTTTGCAGAGCTTTCGACTCTGTCCCTTATTGCTGACTCATGAAAAAAGTCAGTTGATTCCTGAAATATACCGCTGGAGTGAAGACTGCCTTGCGAACAGAACCCGGCAAGTCACTATAGATGGTGTCAGATCTGACGAATACTCAGTGACCAGTGGTAAACCCCAAGCAATGTGCTACGACTCATTCTTTTTGTCCTGTATATAAACGACCTACCATGCCATATGAAAAACCAGGCACAGATCTTTACTGACACTAAGCTATTCAGTCGATGCGATAATCGAGAAGCATCCTGCAGGAGAATTTGAGTAGGCTCCATCTGTGGTCATTGGACTGGCAGCTGCAGTTTCACCCTGAAAAAATGCTGTGCGATGAGACTGGGTCAGCTTGAAGGACAACCAGCCTATTACATGGAATGCAATAGCAAGGAGAAGCAACGTTGCATTCATTCCTTGGCAGGTAATCATACTGGAAAGGACTTAGAAGCTGTGATCAACGACCTTCTGAGATTCAACAATCATCAGCACAAACCGCTGCAAAGGCCAAGCGCATTATCTTAAAATAATAAGACGTCCTTTCAACAGCCTGACAGAAAGGACTTCTGTGCAGCTGTAAAAGCCGCTGGTAAGACCAGTCTTGGAATATGGTCACCCTGTCTGGCAGGCTGTTCTGAAGATGATCCAAAGCAACATTGAGAATGTTCAGTGAAGAGCCACAAAGCCCTATCAGAACATCCCGTAGCCCTCAGATTGTCATCCCTGGAACACCGCCGAAGAGGAGAGAGACATCATTGTGACTTTTCTGAGTACCTCCCTGGTATCCAGAAGACTGCAGACTCAGGTTTTAGCTGTATCAGGCAAGAAATACCAGGCAACTTTTTGAAGATGACCAAGCACGTGAGAACCCCCCCCCCCCCCCCCCCTTCCCCTCCCGTCAAAGACCGCTAGCTACCCGAAATAGTCTGCCAGATAACGTGGTCAGTGCCCGTTTCTGTCGGTGCTTTCAAAGGCATGATGCCCATTGGGCTTTTGTCCCGGGCCTGTATAACCCCAGTCGCCACAACTAGGCTAAGTTGTCAGAGATAGATGAACTGGTCTTTGTCTCAATCACCGTAACGATCAAATAAGGTATTAGCAGCTTTGTCTCAATCACCGTAACGATCAAATAAGTTAGTAGCAGCCTGTGTGATGCACACCAGATGACAAGGATAAGACTGGTCCCCAAGTAGTCGATGTTCTCAGTTTACCGAATCGGCTGTCGGCTGAACCGGAACCGATTAAGACAGGAAGGAGGAATGGGGATGAGGTGGGAATGGGGGGTGGGAGCTTGACGAAGCAGGGGCGGTGGGAGGGAGGGGAGGAGTCATCCCCATTCTGCCACCACGCCCCTCAGCAGAGGCACTCCGGCTCCCCCAACCCCACTGTACTTCCCCTTCCCTTTTAGATCCCCCCCCCCCCCCCTTCCTTCTAGACCACACCTGTCAGCACAGGCACTCCCCCAATCCCACTGTACTTCCCCTTCCCTTTTAGAATGCCCCCCCCCCCCCCCCCCCCCCCCTCCTTCTAGACCACACCTGTCAGCACAGGCACTCCCCCAATCCCACTGTACTTCCCCTTCCCCTTCGCGTTTAGACCCACCCCCCCCCCCCCCCCCCCCCCCCCCCCCCCCCCCCTCCTTCTACCTTGATTTCCGATCCCGCTTTCCACACCTGTCTCTTGGGCCCACATTACATATGTGTTGGTTTAAAATTAGATGAAAAACAAAAACAAATGAAAGTTTTAAAAAAAAAAAAAAAAAGGTAATGAGAAAACCAAGCTTACATGCCTAATCAAAAGACATCTTTCTCAGAAGAAACGTAAATTCTCTCTCTCTCTCCCCCCCCCCCCCCCCCCCCCCCCTCCCTTTCTTTAAGCTTTACATGAACATTTTAGTTTTGTTTGACTTTGTTGTTGTGATTGCTGAAACAGGTAAAACAAGACCTTGTGAAATATCTGATTGAAACTGAACAGCAAACAACTGAACTCAAACCGGTTCTCGTCATAACGGCGACGTACAAAGCACTAGAATTACACAAAGAAGGAAACGGACTTCAGATGGATAAGGCTGCAAACAAATTGATGCAGACTCCCCGGGGTTAGGCTTGGCAGTTGTCTCCCCTCGGTAACCGATGGCAGCGCGCTCATTATGATTGTGCTCGTCACGAGAAACCATCAGTGGACGGGGATAGTGAACAAACTCAAATGGCATGCCTAGCCAGCACCAAGTGGAAATCGGACATCAGTGAATTGCCCGACAAGGATCACTTATCTTTGTCCGCGGTTCTGAGATTCTTCAACAACCCGATCAACGAAGAGCAGGCGTGGGCTGTTTGTTATCAGTGTGCTCAGTCCTGTCTTCGGCAGCAACCTGGAGATAAATTTCAAGTTTTGTATGAACATGGATTACGTAGTGTCTGGCTCAAACATGATGGGGAGGTTGATATACGATCAGATGGATCTGTCGCACTCAAACACGGAAGACGAGAAGGTAAAGCTTTAATCAAATTCATGTAGATCTCAAAACTAAAACTAGTTGTGCTAGAGTAAAACTTTCACAAAATTCTTTGGTATATTGTAAAGACTCATTTTTTTTTTGTAGTTAAAGGATTATTTAGTGTTTTGCAGACTGTGCATTTATTGTGGCTCACATTTGTAATGATGTTGATATGATCACTGTCTAACATCAAGAATAATAACATACTAAAAGAGAACCAAATGTTTCTTGTTGGACGCATAAGCCTGCCAATGTGTGTTAGAAATCATGAAGGAGAGGCAATTTGCATAATTGATGCATCTTTCGTCATGAAACTGACTGTGATGGCTCTCAGTCTCCTGTGGTGAGCCTATGACAGCACGGTCAAACACATGCACAGTGAAAACACATGTGTGTGCACATGCAAACACACACACACACACACACACACACACACACACACACACACACACACACACACACACCCATCACACACACACACACACACACACACACACACACACACACACACACACACACACACACACACACACACACCCTCCTCCCCACACACACACACATAACATACACACTTCTCCTACATATAGTCTATCATAACACACACACACACACACACACACACACACACACACACACACACACACATAACATACACACTTCTCCTACATATAGTCTATCATAACACACACACACACACACACACACACACACACACACACACACACACACACACACACACACACACACACACACACACACACACACACACACACACACACACACACACACACACACACACACAGAGTCAGACAGACACACTTTCTCTTACTTTATCTCTCGTTTCTTCCCTCTCCTCACTCCTCTTTATCTCTGTCTCTGTCTGTCTGTCTGTCTGTCTGTCTGTCTGTCTGTCTCTCACACACACATAGAGACACAGACACACACTCTTTCTAGATCTCTCACTTCTCCTCTGCCGTCTCCCCTCTCCTCACTCCTCACACAGACAGACAGACAGACAGACAGACAGACAGACAGACAGACAGACAGACATATATATATACACACACACACACACACACACACACACACACACACACACACACACACACACACACACACACACACACACACACACACACACACACTAAACAACAACAATACTCCCACTCTCATTACTTGAACAAGTTCTGGGATAAAACTTGATGAAGGTCTATAGATCCAACTGTATTTCAAGACCAGTCTGTCTGTCAGACGGACGCATTCACTGACACAACTGAAAATGACTAGATCCTGCTCTGTAGGCTGTACGCGTACCTTGTAGGATATTAAGAGTAAGATGTTAATTGAAGACAGGAGCAAGACTGACCGTCTCTCATGTAGAATGCTGCTTAAGGTCAAGACACCTGAGTGCAGATGCAAGATTGACAGACTGTATTGGGCAGACCACACAGTGAATAATGTGATCATTTAAAAAAAAAAAAATTTTGCTTTATCATTTTTAATGTATTAAATATCAGCCTTCTCTATGTACATGTGCATGTGATACAAAATGTATACATGTATGCACAGAGATAATGCTGATTTTTTTTTTATATATATATATAACTTGTAAGTGTTATAATATCATTTAGATAAACTGATATTTGCACATGATATACAATTATTTGTGAAATAGAAATTTATGAAATCAGTATTGTTTGTGTTTCAGGGGATTTGTATGAGTCCAAAGAATTCAAGAAACATATTGCTTCAGAATATGATGTAAGTTAATTTTGACTGCAAAGTAAACTTTTAAAATGATCTCTTCAATCAAAGCAATCCATTTTTGTTTCCATTCATTTGCTTATGTTTTAAACTATATATTGTGAAAGACAAATGCTTATACAGGCTCAAAATTTTATTCAGGTATCCATTTTCAGTCAATAAAATATCCAAACTTGTAATCTGATGTTCTGTGGCTATGTATTGCTTTCAGCTACAGTCCTGGTTATTAATATTATTGGTAGAGTTATGTAAACTTACTCCTGAAGCTTACTGACAGTATTTAGCAAAGTTGCATAGAATGTGTGAGCAGTGAGTGAGTGAGTGAGTGTGTGTGTGTGTGTGTGTGTGTGTGTGTGTGTGTGTGTGTGTGCGTGTGTGTGTGTGTGTGTGTGTGTGTGTGTGTGTGTGTGTGTGTGTGTGTGTGTGTGTGTGTGTACACTGTAAACACTGTGCACATAGCAGAGACCAAAGCCAGAGAGCAGGGTTATTGTCACAGCTTTGTGACATTATACAGGAAATGAACTTAGACTATAAATGACTGAGAGCTCATTGACCTTGCATATGATCTGATGTTCATCAAATCTGCTGTTTTGTATGGTACTGGTTTTTTCACAACCAGAACATAAAATACACTGCAAAAGTCAAGGCCAAACCAAGATGACAAGTTCAGAAGTTGTGTACCCTGCTTGGAAGAAGATGCCCTTTTCGCTTTTGCTGAAAAAAAAAAAGCTTTATAGTTTTTGTTCTTTTTTTTTTTTGTTTTCCCACTATTTTCTGCACACTCTCAATGGCATTAAGATTAAAAATGGTGGACATAAAGCGTGTCTGTAATTACTCTCACACTGCTTCCTGAGAGTCCAGAGACAACCACCAGCACAATCAACCTGTGGCAGTCTCTACACAGACAGTTCTTAATCTGACAACCATATCTGGTCATTATGAGGCGACCCACTAGAGGAGACACTGCACAGCCGCACAGTCATTTTGGGGGATATTCAGTGGTGGCTTTCCTGATTGCAAGACACCACCAACTGAGCTTCCTAATGACAGCTGCTTTGTCGCAAAGATAGCATAAGTAACCTCTCCACCTTCCACCCCAACCCTGTTGTCCCCCCTCACCCAAAGAATGTAACAGAGTCCATTCAGTGGCAATCATGATCACTTTGTTTAAATAAAGGATCTGCACACAAACCCGTCACTGGCACAAATGCTGAGAAGGAAACAAATCTGAGGTTGTCATGAGAGCAGGGTATGAAGGGCTACAGAACTGGAGCTTTTAAATCCTGTTTAACACTTTTTTTTCTTATTAAAGATGGTATGATGGAGCACAATTCTGGTCACAGACTCTGCGAAGGAGCTGTCTGCACTTCCTTTAACAATATATCTTGGCATCAGCTGGGCCCAAGACATACACACACATACAGTGTTGGTTGTGGAATTTTGAGTGAAGCTCAGAGGCACATCCCTGGGGTGGACTGGACCTGACTCTGTTATTCTGAGTAATGCTCAGAGGGGCATCCGCAGGATGGATTG
>JADBJO010002223.1:77500-80000 GCA_016801955.1 Conus betulinus
CTGTATTTACCTCTGTGCTTGTCTCTGTATTTGCCCTCTGTGCCCGTCTCTGTATTCACCTCTGTGCCTGTCCCTGTATTTGCCTGTCTGTCTTCAGTCTTCTGGGATTTGCGGATCGTCTGATGTTCCTCTGGCTTCTGACATGGGATTATGGTGTTTGGCTGGTTCTGGCTGATACGGAAGAAGCCGGGGGGGGGGGGGGGGGGGGGGGGGGGGGGGGGGGGGGGGGGGGGGGGGGACCAACATGACGACGCGTGTCTATCGATCGGAGGTCACAGTAGAAAAAGCTCCTCTCATAAACCATTTCCCCTGAGAGTCAGAGTGACAGATCAAGATGGTTGCCGACGACCCCCTCCTCCTTCATTCTTCCCCCCCCCCCCCTTCCCACTCTCCCCCCCCCCCCCCCCCCCCCCCCCCCCCCCCCCCCCCCCCCCCCGCTGTTCTTTGCACCACGCCACACAAAGTTTCGTTTTGGACTTTGTCACAATAATGGCCTTCTTTACCGCCCCCCCTCTGAAGTTGGTTTCCTTCAACCCCCCCCCCCCCTCTCTCTCTCTCTCTCTCTCTCTCTGTGTGTGTGTGTGTGGTGTGTGTGTGTGTGTGTGTGTGTGTGTGTGTGCACTTTGTCTGGGAAGAATGTGTTTACTTTCCGAAGATGTGAGGGTATGGAAGGGAAAGGTACGTGTGTGTGTGGTATGTGTGTGTGAGGGGGTGTGGGGAAAGGGAGGCGTGCGTGCGTGCGTGTGTGCGTGCGTGATCTTTCTAAAGTCTTTAAGAGTTTTAAAGTCTTTCGTTTTTACGACTTGCAGTTGTAGTCATGTTGTTGGCCTATGATCCACGAAGAAGATGACATTTAAGAAAAAGATGTTTGCAGTATGGCGGCCGGAGTAGCTGCAGCTTTAGTAGTAGCAATAGTAGTGATAGTCAGGAGTAGCAGCAGCAGCATTAGTAACAGTAGTAGCAATAGTAGTGATAGTCAGGAGTAGTAGCAGCAGCAGCATTAGTAACAGCAGTAGCAATAGTAGTGATAGTCAGGAGTAGCAGCAGCAGCATTAGTAACAGTAGTAGCAATAGTAGTGATAGCCAGGAGTAGCAGCAGCAGCATTAGTAACAGCAGTAGTAGCAATAGTAGTGATAGTCAGGAGTAGCAGCAGCAGCAGCATTAGTAACAGTAGTAGCAATAGTAGTGATAGTCAGGAGTATCAGCAGCAGCATTAGTAACAGCAGTAGCAATAGTAGTGATAGCCAGGAGTAGCAGCAGCAGCATTAGTAACAGCAGTAGCAATAGTAGTGATAGTCAGGAGTAGCAGCAGCAGCATTAGTAACAGTAGTAGCAATAGTAGTGGTAGTCAGCAGCAGAAGAAGCAGCAGCATTAGTAACAGTAGTAGCAATAGTAGCGATAGTAGTGGTAGTCATCAGCAGCAGCAGAAGCAGCATAAATAACAGTAGTAGGAATAGAAGAATAATAGCAGCAGCAGCAACAGAATTGATATTCAGCAGTAGCAGCAGCAGCAGCAGCAGCAGCAGCAGCCGTAGTTGTAGTCGGAGCAGGAGAAGAAACGGCCCAGGAACACTGAACTCCAGGCTGGTGCCGCGCGCAGTCCGTTCAGATCTGTGCTGAGCCTTGGAATCGTGACCGCGCTGCTATTCTTCTGGCAGACCATGGGCCCTGTGTTTTGGCGAACGATGCCTAGGTTCACTGACTGGCAGAACATGGGCCCTGTGTTTTGGCGAACGATGCCTAGGTTCACTGACTGCAGAACATGGGCCCTGTGTTTTTGGCGAACGATGCCTAGGTTCACTGCCTGGCAGAACATGGGCCCTGTGTTTTGGCGAACGATGCCTAGGTTCACTGCCTGGCAGAACATGGGCCCTATGTTTTGGCGAACGATGCCTAGGTTCACTGCCTGGCAGACCATGGGCCCTGTGTTTTGGCGAACGATGCCTAGGTTCACTGCCTGGCAGAACATGGGCCCTGTGTTTTGGCGAACGATGCCTAGGTTCACTGCCTGGCAGAACATGGGCCATGTGGAGAGGAGAGGAGGGAAGCATATCCAAGCACACCATTGCAAAGCGATGACGGTAGGAATGTAACGGTAGGAATGTAAACATACTGAAACGACTTGTTACACGTACACGAGAGGAGGAGGGGGAAGGGGGGGGGGGGGTCTAAAAGGGGCCTGGGGGTCTGGAACAGGTCAGCTGCATGAGAGAGAGGGGTGTTCCTACCGGATGCTGGGGGGGTCCTTCCTCAATTGGGGGGGGGGGGGGGGGGGGGGGGGGGAGGGAAGGCGTGGGGGAGGGGGGGGGGGGGGAGGGGACCATGCCCCAGCGTGAACCTTCAGCGAAGCCAAGAGGGCAGACATTTGAACATACTGAGAACACACACACACACACACACACACACACACACACACACACACACACACACACACACACACACACACACACACACACACACACACACACACTTCAAGGATTTTCATACTTTATGCCACA
>JADBJO010002223.1:85000-92500 GCA_016801955.1 Conus betulinus
ACCATGAAAAATAAATGTAGCAATATATATTCGTGAAGGAGAAAAATACCTGCCATGCACTAGTCCTGTTCCACCAGACGTTCCCGGACTGCATGCTTGTGCAGTAAAGGTACAGGTAAATCGTAATATACTAACAATTGTTTCTGTTTATTTACCACAAGGTCCAAATGATACAAACACTGAATGGCTACACTCGATTCAGTCAGACCAGTCAAATAAATATCTCGTCAGTGGACTTTAATGCCCATTCGCCATTTTGGGAAAAAGGATGTCAAGTCATAACTAGTAACCGCTTTACTGAGAACATAGTTGACTCATCTCTCTACCTTTTAAACAATGGCAATATAACTCGCATTCCAGACAATCCCAAACATAATCCTAGTGCCATAGATTTAACATTAATATCCCCAGAGCTAGCGGTTTCTTGTGATTGGCAAACTCTTAATGACACATTAAATAGTGACCATCTACCTATTGTCATTACATTTGAAACGATGAGACCCGAAAAAAATGTAACACACGATAAAGTTCCAAAATACTGTTATAAATTTGCTAACTGGAATAAAATTTTCATTTTTGTTACGCTCATTTTATATTGATGAAGAGCAAATTAATAGTCAAGATGTAGAAACATTGTATGATCGATTTCAAAAGACTGTACTCTCTGCTGCTAGTGAATCAATTCCAACAGTAAAATCAGTAAAATCAAAGAAACATTCGGGTAATATCTGGTGGAATGAGACTTGTCAAGAGGCTAAAGAAGAGAAACAGAATAAAATAAAAAGAATATAAAAGAGAAAAAGATCCTAAGGAAAAAGTTAAAAAGCTTCTTGAGAAGAAAAGAGCAAAAAACGCACACAAAAAAAAGTAAATGCACAAGCAAAGCGGCAATACTGGTCTTCATTTTGTGAGAATGAGGTGTCAAATTTTAAAGATATGCAAAAAGCTTGGACACATTTAAAAACAATGAAAAATGGGGTTAACCTACCTCAGTGCCCTATCACATTAAACAATGCAGAGTTTCCATCAAATTTTGATAAAGCTGAAGCTTTTGTTGATCTGTTTGCAAGAAACAGTAGCATAGACTTAACAACAAAAAAAACACCGTGAAAATGAAGAAAAAGAAAAATATTTATAATAGTCCACAGCCAGTAGAAGATCATTGTTTGAATACCTCAATAACATTGCAGGAAGTCAAAGAATGTATTATGAATTTGAATAAAAATAAATCAGTGGGCCTAGACGGCATTTCTAATGAAATGTTAAGTCATCTTCCACAAATATGATACAGTTTTTGCATTCGTTTTTTTCAAAAATGTTGGATAGATGGTAACATGCCTCAAATTTGGAAGCATTCTATTATTGTTCCAATTCACAAAAGGGGAAACCACTCAGAGATATACATAGTTATCGACCTATTGCATTAACATCAAATACATGTAAATTGATGGAAAAGATTGCTTTAAAAAGACTTGTTCATCATTGTAATAAACATACAATTATACCAATCAACCAAGCTGCATTTCAGACAGGCAGATCATCAATAGAACATTTGGTCAAACTCACAACGCATGTAAAGCATCAGTTTGCACGTCGTAAAAACGTACTTGCAACGTTTTTTTTGATATACGAAAAGCCTATGAACAAGTATGGCACAAGCGGCTTTTGCTTAAATTAAAGAATATTGGTATTAATGGAAACATGTACAAAATATATTCAATGTTTTCTGCATCGCAGACATATTCAAACAAGATAGTAGGAAATACCTATTCTAACCCAAGACATTTACAAATGGGCTTACCCCAAGGATCGGTAATTTCTCCAATTTTGTTTAATATTTTGATTTCTGATCTACCCAAAGGTCTTTCTAAAGGTACAGAGTTAGCTCAGTTTGCTGACGATATATGTCTATGGAGTAAAGTAACGATGAAAAGAAATACTCCGTTAAGATCACTGAACTATATATAAAATTAAATACCAACACGAGCTAAATAAAATCAGTATTTTTACATGAAAATGGACTATCTCTCTTTCACCAGAAAAAACGAATTTGATGCTTTTTAATTCTGGAAATGATCCAAATAAACTTCCAGTTTTCACCTTAGACGGCACTCTTTTAAACTACGTTAAAAGCGTTAAATTCTTGGGTGTAATCCTTAGTAGTAAACTAACATGGAATACTCATATTGACCATATTTTAAATAAAGCAAGAAAAAGTTTGAATTTCCTTAAAATTGTCAGTAAAACATCTTGGGGGCAAGACAAAAGTTTAACTGTTTTAGCAGCAGCCCTGGTACGCTCAAGACTTACATATGCTCAGGAAGTATTTTTTAATGCACCTAAATATCTTTTAAATAAACTTCAGAGCACTGATTGCAAAGCCTTCAAAATCGCCCTTGGGGTTCCCACACATACGTCAAACTTAGGGACATACAACGAAGTGGGAGTTCTACCTCTATCTGAAATTAGAAAAGCTTCTACTTTAAAATTCATCTTAAAGTTTTTCACACAATTTTTTTTTTGCTCAGAAGAGGTATGTTTAGATTCGGAAAAGGATTTTGGAAAACGTGCACAACATATACAATCCACAAAATCTATTTATTCATTTTCCTCAGATCTTCTAAAAGATACAAAAATAGATAAAAATGATATCGCCGGAAAACCAACGTTTTCACCCATTCCAAAATGGGTACAATCAAAAGCTTCCTTTGACATTGATTACAATGATTTAACTAAAAAGGATTCTCCCAACATTTTGAGAAATTTTGTCTACTCTCACTAGAAAATAAGTACAACCATCACTTAAAAATATTCACAGATGGCTCAGTATTAGATGATAATAGCACGGGAGCAGCTTTCATAATCCCTAGCTTAAAAATAGAAAAGTTATCTTTTATCTTGGTAAAAGTCTGTCTATATATAGCGCAGAATTACTTGCTATACTCAAATCATTGGATTTCATTTTGAATTTCCCCATAAATAACAGCCAAATCGTAATATGTGCTGATTCAAAAGCAGCATTGAATGGTATTAAGTCTTCTAATTCATGTGTACGATTAGACATGATAACTGAAATCAATCATATAGTACACCTTCTTTCCCAAAAAGGCATTAATATTACTTTTTGTTGGGTGCCTTCTCATTTTGGTATATCAGCAAATGAACAAGTAGACAAAGTTGCAAAAAAGGCAGCTCAAAACCTTAGCGGCACAATAACAATAAAAGTTCGCTTAGATCTGGCAGAATGTTTCTCTATCATAAATAAAACATCTCGTGATAATGCAACAAAACACTGAGGAACTCGGACATATATTATTATAACAATTGCATCAAATGTAATGACAAAAGCAATGGGATAACATCATACAAAAGATTTATTTTCTCATCCAGGGAGATTGAAAGTCTGATCCATAGGCTTCGTTTAAACTCGTTTAAAACAAAATACTGCAAAGATATTAAATGTATGTGTGGAGATTCTATAAGTGTCAATCATTTACTGATTCATTGTCCCAAACAAAAGAGCTTTTTGATAAATCAGGTATTGAGGGTTTTGTTGATGGATCGACTCCTTTATCACTATCTAGTATATTAAACAATTTTGCTACTCTTGAATCTGTTTCCAAATGTTTATTAGGGCTGTTCACTTAATATTTATCTTTAGCAGTTGTGATTGTTACCGTTCAAGTTCACTCTACACTATAATATTGTCTGAATCACTTTTAGTGGAAGGACGTTAACCTGAAGAACAACAACAACACACACACACACACACACACACACACACACACACACACACACACACACACACACACACACACACACACACACACACACACACACACACACAGGTAAGCATATGCATATTCTCTCGCATGCATGGACACCTGGACTACCGCCTGCATGGATCCTCTCTCTCTCTCTCTCTCTCTCTCTCTCTCTCTCTCTCTCTCTCTCTCTCACACACACACACACACACACACACACACACACAGAGACACACACACACACACACTAACACGCGCGCACACACACACACACACACACACACACACACACACACACACACACACACCACACACACTTACACACACACCCTCGCTCTCACGCGCATACACACACACACAGCAGAGAAGAGAGAGAGAGAGAGAGAGAGAGGAGAGAGAGAGAGAGAGAGAGAGAGAGAGAGAGAGAGAGAGAGAGATCTCCGAGCTGCCAGAGTAGTCAGTCTCCTGGTTGACAGCCTGCTATTCACCAGTGCCAGCGGCATGAAGAATGCAGGGTCCGGGGGCCAGCGGAGCGGCCTTCGCACACGCACACAGGTCATCACGTCCCTGGGAGGTGTTGTATAGGATGACCTCATCAAGGCCATCGGGATGGATTGTGAAATGTACTCAGTGTGGCAATGATGGTCCTTCATGAGTCACAATGGTGGCAACTGGTAGTTCATGAGTCACACTGGTGGCAACTATGGTAGTTCATGAGTCACACTGGTGGCAACTATGGTAGTTCATGAATCACAATGGTGGCAACTATGGTAGTTCATCATAAGTCACAATGGTGGCAACTATGGTAGTTCATGAGTCACAATAGTTCAGAATTGCCTTTCCCTCTCGGTGAGGCACAGGGGATGATGTTAGTGATAGGCTAACTTGTCCTGAAACTGAAAAAAAAGAGGAGTAGGTCCGGATGGTCCGGATCACACACACACACACACACACACACACACACACACACACACACACACACACACTCACACTCACACTATTGGAAGGCAAAAAGATAGGAGGACGTGGGACAGAAAAAAAAAACATGCACACACACCACATGCACATGCACACACACATACACACATACACACGCACGCGCGCGCGCACACACACACACACACACACACACACACACAAACACGCGCGCGCGCACACACGCACGCATGCACGCACACACATACACACATGCACTTATATGCACACGCCCACACGCACGCACACTAAAACAGAGTAGACATTTTGTGTTAAGTATTGCTGAAAGTCCTGTGGCCCATTCAGTGGATTTGTTGATCGGTATATATACAATCCTCTGTAAACCGTGGTCGCCGGGCTGCCTGCCAGCAGATGTGTGTATGGCCATGGGAATCAACAGTCACACTCCTTGCTGACGTCATGCAAATACATGTCATTGTCACTTGGTGCGTTTGAATATCGACTGCACCCGGCCAATGCCAAAGAATGCTTCACAAATCATCATGTTGTATTCATATGTGATTCAAATGAAGGAAACACAAGAGTGAATAATGAAATAATAACCGAACATTTTGAAAGTTTTCATCTCAACTAAAATCTAATGACATCCAATGGGCCATTGAACAAAAGCAGAACAGTTAGCCAACCAACAGCAAAAACTAGTGCAGGTGGCAGGCGTTATGTGGATTTGTTTTTAGTTCACTAGAAACAAAAAACTGAATGTGTCGTGGGTACGTATTGTATGCACTTTTCTTTTACTGAAAAAAATGTATACCCATATCAAATTTTCACTCTCTCTCTCTCTTCTCCTCTCTCTCTCCTCTCTCTCTCTCTCTCTCTCCTCTCTCTCTCTCTCTCTCTCTCTCTCTCGTGAGATCTGGTCTCTCCTCTCCATTTTACCTTCAAGAGAAATATTCGTGCTTCGTAGCTCCTTCCCTCCCTCCCTCCCTCTCTCCCTTCCTCTCTTCTCTCTCTCTCCTCTCCTCTCTCGGAGATCTTCTCTCTCATTAAAAATCTCTCCTTCTCTCTCTCTCCTCCTTCCCCTCTCTCTCTCTCTATTCTCTCTCCATATTCCGTTCCTCCCTCCTTCTCTCTCTCTCTCTCCTTTTCCCCTTCTCTTCTCCTCTCTCTCTCTCCTCTCCTCCTCTCTCTCCTCTCTCTCTCTCTCTCTCTCTCTCTCTCTCTCTCTCTCTCTCTCTCTCCTCTCCTCTCTCTCCTCCTCCTCTCCTTCCCTCTCTCTCCTCTCCTCCCTCTCCTCCTTCCTCTCTCCCCCCTCCTCTCTCTCCCTCCTCCTCCTCTCTCTCTCTCCTCTCTCTTCCCTCTCTCCTCCCTCTCCTCTCCTACAACCGGCATCAGACGCGTAACTGACGCATTTGTAGATGACAGCTGAAGTCTTCATCACTAGATAATGGTCATTCAACTGGACGTTTTCAGTTTGAATCGGACTCTGTCCGGAGACCATTGCCTCCGTGCATCATGTCTCTGTCTCTGTCTTTCTCCCTGTCTGTCTGTCTGTCTGTCTGTCTCTGTCTCCGTATGTGTCTGTCTGTGTGTCTGTATGCGTGCCTGTCTGTCTGTCTGTCTGTCTGTCTGTCTCTGTCTGTCTGTCTGACTTTCTCTCATATGTTTCAGTTAAAAAAAAATCCGTCAAAGAGGTTGTGCTCTTGCCTGCGTCAGCTGGTTCGTCTGTCAGTGAAAAGAGTTACGCTGAAATAGATGAACGAACTTTAACAAAAGATGTCCATCCTTACAAGATGGGAGTATGATATATGGACGAACTTAGTGAAATAGATGAACGAACTTTAACAAAACATGTGGGGAAGATGGGAGTATGGTATATGGATGAGCTTACTGAAATAGATGAATGAACTTTAACAAAAGATGTCCATCCTTACAAGATGGGAGTATGGTATATGGATGAACTTACCGAAATAGATGAACGAACTTTAACAAAAACATGTGGGGAAAAGGGGAGTATGTTATATGGATGAACTTACTGATCTTTGGGCCACATCCAGGGGACGGATCCGGATCAGCCCCATCAAACAGCAGGGTTCCATCATCGTTCACAGAGATGAGTAAGCACATAGGGTACTCGTTAAACCGTACCAGACCGTACCAACTATTACCTCCCCTGATGACTAAAGTAGATTCCAGGCCTAGTTCACACAAACTGTCCTCTGACCACGAGCTGTCTCTTTTCGTGGAATATGTAATCTTTCTGAAGTTTGTAAACGTTGATATACCTTGGTTTTGTATGGCGTATGAAAAAGAAAATCAACATTAATGGGGAAGATTTCAATGATCCCGTATCAACAGTTATTTCCCATGATAGGAAATAGCGCTGTTTTTACTCTAATAGGAAATGAGTGTTGTTTTCACACAGGAACTGACGCAAACGAGTGCTCTGGGTCTGCGCTCTCTCGAGTGCCTTGAATTTGTCTTTTTTTTTTTTTTTAAATTGAAAAGAAAGTGTGTGATTTAAACAAAAATTGTTTTCGTTACCATTTTTAAAGATGGATCTTGGTCGTCAATGTGACCGAGGTTTATAGGTTGGTGCGAATTCTAGTCGCAGTTGCATCAGTAACTTTGCCTTCAATTGATATGACATTTTGTCTTATAGTATATTTTATAGTATATTATAGTATTGTGATCGTGGTGGTTTTTTTTTTTTTTTTTTTTTTTTTTTTTTTTTAGGGAGAGATAATGCCTGTTGTTTCCCCTTAAAATCTACAGGAGGTCGGTCACGGATCCGTAGATG
>JADBJO010002223.1:95000-100000 GCA_016801955.1 Conus betulinus
ATGCACATCTTCTTGGCCTTTTTTTTTTTCTTGTCTTCTTGTTTTTCTTGTTCTTGTTTTTCTTGTTCTTCTTGTTTTTTCTTGTTCTTCTTGTTTCTCTTCTTCTTCTTCTCCTCCTCCTCCTTCCCTCCTCTTCCTCTTCCTGCTCCTGCTCCTGCTTCATTCTTCTTCTTCTTCTTATTCTTCTTGCCTACCCCTCCTCCTGTTTTACCCTCTACCTTCTCACCCACCTCCTTCTTATCCACCTCTTTCTCAGCCTCCTCCTCCTTCTCTGCCTCCTCATCCACCTCCTCATCCACCTTCTCATCCTTCTCATTCCTTCTCATCCACGTTCTCATCCCCCTCCTTCTCATCCCCTCCTTCTCATCCACCTCCCTCATCCACCTTCTCATCCCCCTCCTCATCTACGTCCTTCTCATCCGCGTCCTTCTCATCCACGTCCCTCTCATCCACCTTCTCATTCCCCCTCCTCATTCACCTTCTCATCCACCTCCTCCTCGTCCACCTTCTCATCCCACTCCTTTTCATCCATCTCCTTCTCATCCACGTCCTTCTCTGTCTCTCCTTCTCATCCACCTCCTTCTCATGCACCTCCTCTGCCTCCTCCTCTCTCATCCCCCTCCTTTTCATCCACCTCCTTCTCATCCACGTCCTTCTCTGCCTCCTCCTCATCTCCTCACCTCCTCATCCACGTCCTTCTCTGCCTCCTCCTTCTCTGCCTCCTTCTCATTCCACCTCCCTCCCAGTTCTTCTCTGCCTCCTCCTTCTCATCCACCTCTTCTCAGCCTCCTTCTCAGCCTCCTCCTTCTCATCCCACTTCCTTCTCATCCCCCTCCTTTCATCCATCTCCTTCTCAGCCACCTTCTTCTCAGCCACCTTCTTCTCATCCACCTCCTCATCCACTCCTTCTCTGCCTCCTCTCCTCATCCACCTCCTTCTCATCCACGTCCTTCTCAGACTCCTCCTTCTCATTCACCTCCTTTTCTTCCACGTCCTTCTCTGCCATCTCCTCCTCATCCACCTCCTTCTCATCCCTTCCTCTGCCTTCTCCTTCTCATCCACTTCCTTTCTCTGCCATCTCCTCCCCATCCACCTCCTTCTCATCCCACCTCATTCCTCATCCACGTCCTTCTCTCATCTCCTCCCATCTCCTCCTCATCCACCTCCTTATCCCCCTCCTTCTCATCCACCTCCTCATCCAGTCCTCTGCCCTCCTCCTTCTCATCCCTTCTCATCTCATCCACCTCCTCTCTGCCATCCACCTCCTTCTCATCCCTTCCATCTCATCCACCTCCTTCTCTGCCACCTCCTTCTCATCCGCCTCCTCATCCACCTCCTTCTCATCCACCTCCTCCTCATCCACCTCCTCATCCACCTCCTTCTCATCCACCTCCTTCTCATCCATCTCCTTTCATCCATCTTCTCTGCCACCTTCTCATCCACCTCTTCTCATCCACCTCCTCATCCACCCTCCCTCTCATCCACTTCCTTCTCATCCACCTCCCTCATCCCCCTCCTTCTCATCCACCTCCTCTCTTCTCTCATCCACCTCCATCCATCCACCTTCTCATCCACCTCCTTCTCCTCCACCTTCTCAGCCACACTCCTTCTCATTCACCTCTCCCACCTCCTTCTCAACCACCTTATCAGCCACCTCCTCATCCCCGTCCTTCCTCCCCTTCTCAGCCTCTTCCTTCTCATCCACCTCTCCCCTCAGCCTCTCCTTCTCATCCACCTTCTCAGCCCGTCCTTCTCATCCACCTTCTCATCCACCTCCTTCTCATCCACCTTCTCAGCCACACCTCCTCATCCACCACCTTCTCTCACCCTCCTTCTCATTGACCTTCTCAGCCACCTCCTTCTCAACCACCTCCTTCTCAGCCACCTCCTTCTCATCCACTTTATCAGCCACCTCCTTCTCATTCACCTCCTTCGCCACGTCCTTCTGATCCACCTTCTCATCCACCTCCTTCTCACCACCTTCTCAGCCACCTCCTCATCCACCCACCTTCTCTTCCCCCCTCCTCTTCACCTTCTCAGTCCACCTCCTTCTCAACCCCCTCCTTCTCTCAGCCACCTCCTCCTCCACCTTCTCATCCTCCACCTCCTTCTCATTCCTTCTCTCAGCCACCTCCTCTCTCATCCTCCTCTCATCCCCGTCCTTCTCATCCACCTTCTCAGCCTCTTCCTTCTCATCATCCACCTTCTCAGCTTCTTCCTTCTCATTCACCTTCTCAGCCTCTTCCTTCTCATCCTCCTTCTCATCCCCCTTCCCTTCTCATCCACCTTCTCAGCCTCCTCCTTCTCATCCACCCCTCAGCCTCCTCCTTCTCATCCACCTTCTCAGCCTCTTCCTTCTCATCCTCCTTCTCATCCCCGTCCTTCTCATCCACCTTCTCAGCATCCTCCTTCTCATCACCTTCTCAGCCTCCTTCTCTGGCTGTCCCTGTCCTCCTGCTCCTCTTTCTCGTCCCCTCCCCCCCCCCCCCCCTTCATCGTCCCTCCTCCTCCCTGTCCTTCTCTTTTCCTTCCTTCTCCTCCTGTTTCCTCCCTCTTCTCCTCTTTCTCCTATTCCCCCTCCCCCCGCCTCTGTTCCTCCTCCTTTTTCTAACCCCCCCCCCCCCCCCAACATGTCACCCCGGCATTTCCCATTTTCAACGCTGAATAGACGAAGTGATAAAGCCCCCAGCCCCCCCCCCCCCCCCCCCCCCCTCCTCTCAAAATTCATGAATGATTAAGTGACCGCTCGGTTTGCTGTAGAAGTCGATGTAAAAGGAGATGGGGTGGGTGGGCGGGGTGAGGATCCTCTCTCCCCGAGGCAAACAAGTTTTCTGTTTTGAACGTGAGTGAGCTCCGTTTCCGTCCCTGTATTCCTCGGGGTTGCTGGTGCTGGTTTGGCGTGGTACTTGTGGTGATGGGGTGGAGGTGGTGGGTGTAGAGGTGGTGGTGGTGGTGGACGAGGGGGAAGGGGTCTAATTGAGCGTCTGGCAACGATCAGATGAAAGAACAGTGGATGTGTCCCATGGGGAGGAGTCTGTTTCTGGCACGTTTGTACGTCCTGGTCCCAGATCTATGGTCTGCATGGAATGAACGCACCAACGAGCTGAGAGAGAGAGAGAGAGAGAGAGAGAGAGAGAGCTGGAGAGAGAGAGAGAGAGAGAGATAGCTGCTGGGATATAGGCTCGTCCCTATCTCTGGACTAAGGGCTCGTCTCTATAGCTGGACACTAAGGGCTCGTCCCTATAGCTGGACAGAGAGGGAGAACTTAATCAATTCACTCTCGCTGGAGCTGGACACTGGGGGCTCTTCCCTATAGCTGGACACTAAGGGCTCGTCTCCCTATAGCTGGACACTAAGGGCTCGTCCCTATAGCTGGACACTAAGGGCTCGTCCCTATAGCTGGACACTAAGGGCTCGTCCCTATAGCTGGACACACTAGCTGGGGCTCATCTCTATAGCTGGACACTAAAGGCTCGTCCCTCCTCCTTTCCCTATAGCTGGACACTAAAGGCTCGTCCCTCCCCTTTTCCCTATAGCTGGACACTAAGGGCTCGTCCCTCCTTTCCCTATAGCTGGACACTAAGGGTTCGTCCCTCCTTTCCCTATAGCTGGACACTAAGGGCTCGTCCCTTCCTCCCTTTCCCTATAGCTGGACACTAAGGGCTCGTCCTTTTCCTTTCCTTACAGCTGGACACTTTAGGGCTTCCTTATAGCTGGACACTAAGGGCTCGTAGCTCCTCCTTTCCCTATAGCTGGACACTAAGGGCTCGTAGCTCCTCCTTTCCTTATAGCTGGACACTAAGGGCTTCGTCCCTCCTTTCCTTATAGCTCGTACACTAGGTTTCGTCCCTCCTTTATATAGCTGGACACTAAGGGCTCGTAGCTTTTCCTTTCCTTATAGCTGGACACTAAGGGCTCGTAGCTTCATTCAATCACTCTCCTAAACTCCGCGCTTTTTTGTCATCCACTGTTTTTTTGCTTTTTATGTTCCGTCCTCCTGCCTTACTTGGAAAAGCCTTTTCATTCTCTTTTTAACCATGATCTGGCCACAAATTTATCTTATGTCAGTCATCTTTTGTTTTTTTTTTTTTTTTTTTTTTTTTTTTTATTGTAATCGTCGACAAGGTAATGCGACTGAACACTGTACAGCGTGGACACCAGCTGTCCATTGTGCTGACCATTGGCCTTTTTAATTGTATTTTTTTTTGTTGAATTTCAGATGTTTACATTGAAGGGTTTTTTTTTGTTTGTTGCGGTGTAATCTGTGCTCCTAACGGCCGTGGGGATGCATTACTCCCGAGAACTGGAACGGAAAAGGTTACAGCAGATACCTAATGAAATTTTAGAGCGGATCTGGATTCGGGGCAGATTCAGACCCATTCAGCTAGACAAGTATATTACAAGTGATTTGAACGAAAGTTGGGGGACGCTTGATCTGTGACCTACAGATGAGCCTGGTGAGCTTGGGTGTGGATCCGTGATGTAGACTGGGATCAGGGATCTGCTCAGTAAGAGGACCCCAAAACCTGCTGAACCAGTTTTTAAAGATCCATAGTTTTGTTCGACCATAGCGGAGGTCTACGGTCTCTGCAACATGCCTGACGATGGCGTGCTTTGCCAGTGGAGCTCTGCAGTTAGGAAACATAGGCCTGTACACCCATGGGAACGCTCTCCTGGAGGTTCTGTCCTGTCTCATCCAGTGGCCATTGCACAATGGCGTCTGCCAGGGAGCAGTTATGTCCCTTGACGTCTTAAGGGAACGCCCTGCGCGTGCCTGCTCCCTGTGTGAACACAGCGCAGGCTTCCAAAGATGATGCAGGATGGCTCCCTGCTGGTTTGCTTAGCAGTGAGGACAGTACTTCTCTGGGTCCTCCCCGCATCTTCGGGTGTATTTTCCCCCCCTTGTCATTGATTTTTTTTTTGTCCTTATTTTCCTTCTCGTCTCTCTCCCCCCCCCCCCCCCCCCCCCTCATCTTGCACTGCTTCTGTAGCTCTCACTT
>JADBJO010002223.1:105000-110000 GCA_016801955.1 Conus betulinus
TTCTCACTTTGCTTACTCTCCTCATCTCCTTCTCCTACTTCTTGTTCTTCTGCTCATCCCACATATTTCCGTTTTTGCTTCTCCATTTCCTCCTCCTGTTCCTCCCCTTTCCCCCCCCCCCCCCCCCCCCCACCTCCTCCTTTTTCTTCTTTTCCCTGATTATCCCCTACTCCTCCTAGTCACCTTGCTCCTACTTCTTTTTCTTTTTTCTCCCTCTGCTTCATACTCCTGTCTTTAGTTCTCTTTTTGTTCTGTTCTTCTTCTCCTTTCTCCTTCCTCCTCCTCCTCCTCTTCCTCCTCCTTCCTCCTCCTCCTCCTTCTGCACTTCCATGTCAAACTCCTCCACTTCTTTTTCTTTCTCTTTTTTTTTCCCCTACTTCTTTTTCCTCTTGTTTTTTTTAATTTATTTTTCTTCCTTCTTGCCTTCTTTTCTTCTTCTTTTCCTTTTCTTTTCTGTCTTCTGCTTCTCCCTCTTCTTCTGGTTCTTTTCCCATTCTTATCCTTTGTTTTTCATTCTTCCCCCTGTTCTCTTTCTTCTTCCTTCTCCATCTCCTTTTCTTGTTTCTTGTCTTCTTTCTTTCTTTTCTTCTTTCCTCCCCCCCCCCCTCTTTATCTTTTTCCTTCTCTTCTTCTCTCTGTTCCCTTGTCTTTCTTTATTTTCTTCTTCTTCTTTGGCTTTTCCTGTTTTTTCTTCTTCTTCTTCTTCTTTCTCTTTTCTTTTGTTCTTTCTACCTCTTCTTCCTCTTCAGCTTGTTCTTGTTGTTTTTGTTATCATCGTCGTCATCGCTGTTGTCGTCGTCGTTGTTGTTGTTCCTCGCTATCTTCTTCTTCTTCTTCTTTCCTCCTCCTCCTCCCCTCCTCCTCCTCCTCCCCCTCCTCCTCCCCCTCCTCCTCCTCCACCTCCTCCTCCTCTTCCTCCCTCCATCTCGTTCTTCTTCTTCTTTTTCTTCTTATTGAGTGACCGAATGACTGCTAATACAGATGTATGGTTCTAGAAATAACGTGTAATGTTCTATGTGTATTCGCTCACGTAATTTCGCACTTCTTCTTCTTTCTTCTTCTTCTTCTTCTTCTTGAGTGACCGCATGACTGATGACATAGATGTATGGTTCTGGAAATAACGTGTAATGCACAAGATATATTCTTCGCTCACGTCATTTCGCATGTATATGATGATGTGTGAGAATGTAGGCCACCTTCGTCACAGTGCCTATGTATGCATTTTATTGATGATATATTTGTGTCTTGAAGAGAGAGAGAGAGAGAGAGAGAGAGAGGGAGAGGGAAGGAGAGAGGGAGAGTGAGAGAGAGAGAGAGAGAGAGAGAGAGAGAGAGAGAGAGAGAGAGAGAGAGAGAGAGAGAGTGTGTGTGTGTGTTGTTGTTGTTGTTGTTCTTCTTCTCCTTCTTCCGTTTAACGTCTTCCCACATAAAGTGATTTCAGACGGTTTGTATTGATAGAGTGTATGATGGTAGTATGAGTGCGTGCAATCATATGTGAGTGTGTGTATGAGTGTGTGTGTGTGGTGTGTGTGTGTGTGTGTGTGTGTGTGTGTGTGTGTGTGTGTGTGTGTGTGTGTGTGTGTGTGTGGTGAACAGGTAAGTTTATGATATGATTTTTAGGGTGCTACAGTTTTTAAAGAAATACAGTAATTTCACCCTGTCCAATGTAACTAGTTTTTCAGTTCTTCAATAGTGTCTCTGCACTAGAGTGTGTGTGTGTGTGTATGTGTGTTGTGTGCGTGTACGTGCGTGCGTGCGTATGCGTGCGCGCGCGCGCATGTGTGTGTGTGTGGTGTGTGTGTGTGTGTGTGTGTGTGTGTGTGTGTGTGTGTGTGTGTGTGTGTGTGGTGTGTGTCGTTCATGTTTTACATGTGTGTGGGTGTGTTGTGTGTATGTGCGTGTGCATGCATGAGTGACGTGTGTGTGTGCGTGTGTGCGTGCGCGCGCGCGCGCGCGCGCGCGTATGTGTGTGTGTGTGTATGTGTGTGTGTGTGTGTGGTGTGTGTGTGTGTGTGTGTGTGTGTGTGTGTGTGTTGTGTGTGTTTGTGTGTGTTTCTTTTGTGTCGTTTTGTCTGTTTGTGTGTGTGTTGTGTGTGTGTGTGTGTGTGTGTGTGTGTGTGTGTGTGTGTGTCCCTGCGTGATCAAGCGTGCGTTCGTGCATGTGTGCGTGCGTACGTGCGTGCGTGCGTGTGTTTTTCTCTTTCTTTCTGTTGGTCGTCGGTTGCTCTCTCTCTCTCTCCTCTCTCTCTCTCTCTCTCTCTCTCTCTCTCTCTCTCTCTCTCTCAATCTCTCTCTCCTCTCTCTCTCTCTCTCTCTCTCCCTCTCTCTCTCTCTCTCCTCTTCTCTCTCTGTCTGTCTGTCTTTGTGTGTGTAAGAATATGTTGTTAGTTGTGTTACCAAGTTGTTGTTGATTGGTCTTTGTTTCATGTTGTAGTGTTTAAGTTTTTGTGACCTGCCGTTGTTTGCTTATTAATGGGCAGAACTGTAAAAAGGCCTTTAATGTGCCTAGGTCTTCAGCCGTTAAATATTCAATCAATGAATCCATCTTCTTCTTCTTCTTCTTCTTCTTCTTCTTCTTCTTCTTCTTCTTCTTCTTCTTCTTCTTCTTCTTCTTCTTTCCTCTCCCTCGCCTCCTCCTCTTCTTATTCCTGTTCTTCTTGTTCTCGTTCACGTTCTTTCTCCTTCTCCTCCTCCACCAACTCCTCTTCTTCGTTTTGTCATACTTTCTCTTCTTCCTGTTCCTGTCCCTCTTCTTTCTTCTCCTACCTTCATCCCTCTGTTTTTTTTCTCTCTCTCTCCATTTTTTTTTCCTCTCCAAACATCAGTCATGCATTCCTTGTTTGAAAGATGATGAACAAAACAAGAAAAGTCAGGTTTCTTCACTGAGGCAAATCACCTGTCTTTTTCAAGCTGATTCTATCTGGTTCTGGCACTCTAACAACTTGTATACACGTGCAGGCACTGCACTGTGGCAGTGGTGGCAGAAATGGAGAGAGAAAGGGCCAATGAACGTCTGGCATCGATCAGGAACAGAGGGGGGACGTGCCCCAGGGTGTAAATCTGTGTCTGAGAACATGGGTCCTTTTAGGGGATCTGTAGCCCAGAGATAGGACACTGCCACACAGCGGCTGGTACGTGATAATTGGATTAGGGGAAGATAGTGGGGGGGTGTTTTTTCGAAACGTTTTTTGTTGGCGTTGTTGCTCTTCTATTTTTTTTTTATCTTCTTGTTTTTTTTTTCTTCTTGTTGTTGTTGTTCTTCTTCTTCCTCCTCCTGTTCTCCTCCTCCTTCTCTTCTGCCCCCACCCCCTTCTGTCTCTGTTCCTTCTTCTCCTTCTTCTTTTTTGTCCTACTCCCTATTCTCTCTGTTCTTTTCTCTCTAAATCTTTTCCAACTTTTGCCACTCTTTTTTTTTTTTTTGTCCTTCAAAGAGCGGGGGGGGGGGGGGGGGGGGGGGGGGGGGGGGGACGAAAATCAGATTTCACCACAGAGGCAGATTAACTGTCTATTTCAAGCTGACTCTATCTATCACTCTAACCACTTGGATGCACGTGCAGGCACTGCTTTGTAGCAGTGGTGACAGTGGTGGCAGTAATGGAGATAAAGGGCCAATGAAGTGTCTGGCATCGATCAGGAACAGACAGGGGGAGGGAGGGGGGGGTGGGGGAAGGTGTAGCGCGCTCCAGGGTGTAAATCTGTGTCTGAGAACGTAGGTCCTTTGGGGGATCTGTAGTCAACAGATAGGACACCGCCACACAGCGGCTGGTACGTGATAATGGATTAGGGGAAGATAGTGGGGATTTTTTTTAAAAAACATTATTGTTGTTTTTCTTCTTCTTCATCGTCATCTTTATCTTTATCATCATCATCATCATCATCATCATCATCATCATCATCATCATCATCATCATCATCTTCTTCTTCTTCTTCTTCTTCTTTCTTCTTCTTCTTCTACACGCTCTTGACCTTCTTTCTCTCGGTTACTCCATGTCCTCTTCATCCTCATCTCCCTCGTCCTCTTTTTTCTCCCTGTGCCTAGTCTTCTCTATTTCCTCCTCCTCCTTCTTCTTCTCCTTTCTCTCTTCTTCTCCTTTTTCTTCCTCTTCTTCTCTTTCTTCTTCTTCTTCTTCTTTCTTCTGTTTCCTCCTCCTCCTCCTCCTCCTCCTTCTCCTCTTCTTCTTCTTCTTCTTCTTCTCTTCTTCTTCTTCTTCTTCTTTCTTCTTCTTCTTCTTCTTCTTCTTCAAATGGTCAAAGAAATTTGGGTGTGCCTACTTTAACAGTCCGGTGCGGGAAACGGCCTAGTCTGATAGCAGATGTCCGCGGGAGGCTCCGTTCATGTTAATGAAGGCAGATTACTGAAGTTTGGAATGGACTGTGCTGAGAAGAAAGTGTGACCCTGGGTTATGAAGGTCACAGGTACCTCCTGGCAGACCAATGTGCGCTGCTGACGGAGATGACAGATGATGACGGGATAGTGGAGGTTGAGGGGGGTGGGAGTGATATCCATGGCCTTTGTAGATGTGTGATTGCATGTATAGTCGCTGGCATGTAAACACACACACACACACACACACACACACACACACACACACACACACACACACACACACACACACACACACACACACACACACACTCAAACACTCACACACACACACACACACACAAATACACACACGCGCACACACACACACACACACACACACACACACACACACACACACACACACACACACACACACACACACACATGCGCGCGTGCGTACACACACACACACACACACACACACACACACACACACACACACACACACACACACACACACACACACACACACACACACACACACACACACTCACTCACTCACTCACTCACTCACTCACACGCACGCACGCACGCACGCACGCACGCACGCACACGCACGCACGCACACACTCACACACACACACACACACACACACACACACACACACACACACACACACACACACACACACAC
>JADBJO010002223.1:115000-117500 GCA_016801955.1 Conus betulinus
GCCTTGATATAGCTATGTGGACACGGTCACTTTGGAACAAGCTGGCCTTGATATAGCTATGTGGACACTTTGGAACAAGCTGGCGCTGATATAGCTATGTGGACACTTTGGAACAAGCGGCCTTGATTATAGCTATGTTGAGCCATGGGTCACTTTGGAACAAGCTGGCCTTGATATAGCTATGTGGACACTTTGGAACAAGCTGGCCTTGATATAGCTATGTGGACACGGTCACTTTGGAACAAGCTGGCTGGCCTTGATATAGCTATGTGGACACTTTGGAACAAGCTGGCCGCTGATATAGCTATGTGGACACGGTCACTTTGGAACAAGCTGGCCTTGATATAGCTATGTGGACACTTTGGAACAAGCTGGCGCTGATATAGCTATGTGGACACTTTGGAACAAGCTGGCCTTGATATAGCTATGTGGACACTTTGGAACAAGCTGGCGCTGATATAGCTATGTGGACACTTTGGAACAAGCTGGCCTTGATATAGCTAATGTGGACACGGTCACTTTGGAACAAGCTGGCCTTGATATAGCTATGTGGACACTTTGGAACAAGCTGGCCTTGATATAGCTATGTGGACACGGTCACTTTGGAACAAGCTGGCCTTGATATAGCTATGTGGACACGGTCACTTTGGAACAAGCTGGCCTTGATATAGCTATGTGGACACTTTGGAACAAGCTGGCCTTGATATAGCTATAATGTGGGACACTTTGGAACAAGCTGGCGCTGATATAGCTATGTGGACACTTTGGAACAAGCTGGCCTTGATATAGCTATGTGGACACTTTGGAACAAGCTGGCCTTGATATAGCTATGTGGACACTTTGGTCACTTTGATTGAACAAGTGGCCTTGATATGGCTAATGTGGAACACGGTCACACTTGGAACAAGCTGGCCTTGATATAGCTATGTGGACACTTTGGAACAAGCTGGCCTTGATATAGCTATTGACACGGTCACTTTGGAACAAGCTGGCCTTGATATGCTAATGTGGACACGGTCACTTTGGAACAAGCTGGCCTTGACTTTGTGGGAACGGTCACTTTGGAACAAGCTGGCCTTGATATAGCTATGTGGACAGCTGGGGCCTTGGCCTGATATAGCTATGTGGACACTTTGGCTGGCCTTGATATAGCTATGTGGACACTTTGGAACAAGCTGGCCTTGATATAGCTATGTGGACACTTTGGAACAAGCTGGCCTTGATATAGCTATGTGGACACTTGGAACAAGCTGGCCTTGATATAGCTATGTGGACACGGTCACTTTGGAACAAGCTGGCCTTGATATAGATATGTGGACACGGTCATTTTGGCCTTGATTTGCTATGACACACTGGAAACAAGCTTGATACACCTTGCTGGAGACACGGTTACCATGGGGGCATAAAGATTTGGGGGTTGTGCAGAGCGGCCGCCCTTCAGGCCAGGAGGAGCAAGGGGAAGCAAGACCCCTCACCTGCCTGACCTCCTTTCCCTGCGACATGTGCAGCTGCCACCACGTGTCAAAGGTCGGCCTCCATTCCCGCACGAGGACCCATGTTGACAACTGACCTGTCAGCCTGACTCGTCTGTGGAACCAGCAGGGGATTTCATCGCCCCAGTGAGGCTGTGCCACAAGACTGGCCTCTGTGCTGTGTTGACACACACGACAGGTCTCCACCCCAGCATGGCCCGTAGTTCTTGGATGGTGAAGAATGCCAGTAGTATTGTTTCTGGTCGATGTTCCTTTCGTGTATTTTGTAGAACTTTTGTTGTGCCTTACTCATGGAAGTTCTATTTTTACCTGCGACTGTTTGTTTGTTTCTTGCACACACAAAAAACTACGAAATCAGTTTAACTGAAATGGTAAATACATGACAGTGTCCCAAGGACAAACCCATCAGATGTGATGGTGTCGATCCGGATCCGTGGGCGGATCCAAAATGACAGAACGGGTTTTCACATAAGTTGGTAGAATAGGATCCAGTGATGAACTAACGAAGTTTCAGTGTGGATCTGGACACCCAGTCAGATTTAGGACCCATGCAGGTGGACAATGTAAAGTCTGTGCAAGTGATTTCAACGAAAGCTGGGGGAAAGATGAACGGTGACCCGAGCACCACCCAGCAAGTTTGGGTGTGTGGACCCCGTGATGTGGATTGCAATCAAAAGCAGATCAAGGATTCGTTCAGCAAGATGAACCAGTTTCAACGATCCGTTATACATTGGACCTGACCGAGATCTGCAGTCTCCTTAGCACCCTTCTGGTTGTTATTGTTCTGTCATCTTTATTTCCTTCTCCTCTCTTACCTCGTCTTGTACTTCTTCTGGTTGTTATTGTTCCGTCATCCTTATTTCCTTCTCCTCTACCCTGTCTTACCTCGTCCTGTACTTCCTCTGGTTGTTATTGCTTTTTCATCCTTATTTCATTCTCTCTGTCTTACCTCGTCGTGTACTTCTTCTGGTTGTTATTGTTCCGTACTCCTTATTTCCTTCTCCTGT
>JADBJO010002223.1:122500-130000 GCA_016801955.1 Conus betulinus
TCCCTCCCACACTCTTCTTCTACAACACTTCTCCCTTACAACTTTTTCTTCTCCCTCTTCTCACTATCCTCACTCCTCCTCCTATTCCTTCATGTTCTTCTCCTTTCCTCTTCCTTTTAATCTACCTCCTCCTCCCTATATTTTCCTCCTCCTCCTCCGTGTTTCTCCCCTCCTCCTCTTCTGCCACCTCCTCCTCCTTCTCTTCCTCCACCTCCTTCACCTCTTCCTCTTCCTCCCCTCCTCCATCCTTTGTTCTTTCTCCTCTTTAGCCTGATTATCTCTTCCTCCTTCTTCTTTTTCTTTGCTTCACTCTCTACTTCTTTCTGTTTTTTTCTTTCTTCTTCTTCTTCTTCTGCATGCAATTCTTCAACCTCCCCCACCTCTTTTTCCTTTTTTCTCTCTCTTTTCCTTCTACTTCTTCTCTATGCTCTTTGTTCCTTTTCTTCTTCTTTCTCTTCGTCGTATTATCTTCCTGTTCTCTTCCCTTTTTTAATCCTCTGTTGTTGTTTTTTTTTTTTTCATCTAGTTATTTCTTCCCATTCTTATCCTTCTTCTTCTTTCTCTTTCCTCCCTGTTCTTTTGCGTCTTCTTTTTCCAGCTCCTGCTCTTCTTTGTCGTCTTCTTCTTTTTGTTTTTCTGTCTTTTCTTTTCCCTTTTTCTTCTCTCTGTATTTTTTTTTTCCTTTTGTTCATCTTCCTCTTCTCTTTTGTCTCTCCTTCTTGTCTTCTCCCTCCTCTGCTTTTCCCTCTTTTTCGGTCTTCCTCTTCTTCTTCGTCCCCCTTCTTCTTCTTCTCTCTCTTCTTCTTCATCTTGTTGTTGTTGTTGCTGTTGTTGTTGTTCTTGTTGTTGTTATCGTCATCAATGTTGTCGTCGTTGTTCTTCCTCTCCTTCTTCCTCTTCCTCTTCTCCTCCTCCTCCTCCTCCTCCTCCTCCTCCTCCTCCTCCTTCTTCTTCTTCTTCTTCTTCTCTTCTTCTTCTTCTTCTTCTTCTTCTTCTTTCTTCTTCTTCTTCTTCTTTCTTCTTTTCCTGTTCTTATCTACAATTTTTATCCCCCCCCCCCCCCCCCCAGGTCAGTCTTGCATTCTCAGTATTAAAGATTACGAACAAAACCCGAAAAAAAAAATCATATCTAACCAGTGAACTGAGTGTTTTTCAAGCTGAATCTATCTGGCTCTGTCACTCTAACCACTTGGATGCACGTGCAGGCATTGCACTGTGGCGGTGGTGACTGGTGGCAGAAATGGAGAAAGGGCCAATGAAGCGTCTGGCATCGATCAGGAACAGAGGGGGGACGTGCCCCAGGGTGTAAATCTGTGTCTGAGAACATAGGTCCTTTGGGGGATCTGTAGCCGAGAGAGAGAACACTGCCACACAGCGGCTGGTACGTGATAATTGGATTAGGGGAAGATAGTGGGGATTTGTTTTGTTTTTAAAACATTATTGTTGCTTTTCTTCTTCTTCTTCTTTCTTCTTTCTTCTTTTCTTCTTCTTCTTCTTGTTTCTTTCTTCTTTTTCTTTCTTCTTCTTCTTCTTCTTCTTCTTCTTTTCGTTTCTCTTCTCTCTCTGCTTGTCTTTTTCTTCTTGTCATCGTTGTCATTGTTTCTGTTGTTGTTGCGGTTGTTGTTGTTCTCCTCTTCTGCATCTCCTCCTTCTACTCCCCCTCTCTTCTTCTTCTTGTCCCACTCCCTCCACTCCCTTTTTTTTTTTCCTCCTTTTTCTTCTTCTCCCACTCTTATCCTTCTTTTTCTTTCCCCCCCCCTCCAAAGACCAGTGTTCCATTTCCATTTAAAGAATGACAATCAAAACCGAGAAAATAAAGTGATGCAACTGTACTGACTGTTTTTCAAACTGATTCGAGCCAGCTCCATTACTCTAGTCGCTTTGATGCACGTGCAGGCACTGCACTGTGGCAGTGGTGGCAGAAATGGAGAGAAAGGGCCAATGAGGCGTCTGGCATCGATCAGGAACAGAGGGGGGATGTGCCCCAGGGTGTAAATCTGTGTCTGACAACTTAGGTCCTTTGGGGGATCTGTAGCCGAGAGACAGGACACCACCACACACAGCGGCTGGTACGTGATAATTGGATTAGGGGAAGGTAGTCAGGGTATGCTTTTAAACGTTATTGTTGGCGTTGTTGCTCTTCTACTTCTTTATCTTTTTCTGTTTCTTCGTTTTTCTTCTTGATCTTGTTCTTCTTCCTCCTCTTCTCTTCTCCTTCTCCTCCTCTCTCTCTCTTCTCTCTCTCTCTCTCTCTCTCTCTCTCTCTCTCTCTCTCTCTCTCTGTATCTCTCTCTCTCTCTCTCTGTCTCTCTCTCTCTCCTCTCTGTCTGTCTCTCTCTCTCTCTGTCCTCTGTCCCTCTCCTCTCTCTCTCTGTCTGTCTGTCTGTCTGTCTCTCTCCTCTCTCTCTCTCTCTCTCTCTCTCTCTCTCTCTCTCTCTCTCTCTCTCTCTCTCTCTCTCTCTCTCTCCTCTCTCTTGTCCTTGTTCCTTGATCTTGATCTTTCTTCCACTCATCGTCTTCATCTTCAAAGTCTGCCTCTTCTTCTCCGTTTTTTTTTTTTTATCCACTATGTTGTTCTTGCCCTTCTGTGTTTTTTCCCCCTCCTTCTTCCTCCTTTCTTTTTCTCCATATCTTTTTCATTTTAGTTTGTGTTCATTTTCGTTCGCTTCCTTTTCACCTTCTTATTTTTTTTCTCCTCATCGTCTTACCTTTCCTCATCCTCCTGTCCACCCCCAGCCCCCCAGCCGTTTCTCCCCCCCCCCCCCCCCCCCCATCCCCCCATCTTCCTCTTCTTTCTCAATTTTTCATTCCAATCAAGCTAGCATTTCCTGCTGAGAGAATAGCAGACCCACCAAGGCGATGACAGGTTCAAGTTCCATCATCAAGGCAAATCGAGTGCTTTCCTCGTTTCGCTGATCAAAAGCAGTCTAAGTCCATGACTCTAAAGCCTGTGTGCACGTGCAAGCAGGATACTGTAGCAGTGGTGACGGTCATGCCAGAAAGGGAGAGACGAGAGCATCCATCGGAAGGGAGGAGGGAGGAGGAGGAGGGGAGAGATGGGGCAAAGGGTGTAGGTGTGTTGCTGAGAAGATTAGCCCTGGGGGGGGGGGGGGGGGGGGGGATCTTCACTTAAGAGACAGGACACAGCAAACGTCGTCTGGCACGTGATAATTGGATTAGCATGTTGGAGAGAGTCGTTGACGTTGATGTTGGTGCTCTTTCTTCTCCTTCTTTATCATCGTCTTCTTTTGTCTTCTCTCTAACGATCAAATGAATGTGCATTGTGTGTGTGTGTGTGTGTGTGTGTGTGTGTGTGTGTGTGTGTGTGTGTGTGTGTGTGTGTGTGTGTGTGTGTGGTGTGATCATAATCATCGTCATCGTCATCATCATCATCGTCATCATCATCAGCTTCTTCTTCTTCTGCTGCTGCTGCTTCTTCTCCTCCTCCATTTCCTTCCCCCAAGTCACAGAATATGAATTATTAGGCATCTTCATTGATACCAAATCGTTCCTGGCGTGAACAGATCTGCAGTCTCACACGTGTACCATGTGATGTCTCCAATGTTCACAGATCAAGCATCTTCCAGATGAATATTTCAGCTGTATATATTATTTTACTTTCATTCGGGCTCGTTTGGACTGCTACTCAGGTAGTTCCATCCACTAAAAAAACCACCTTGTTTATAAGAGATACACGTAAGCGAAATGCAGTGACAAGAAGTGACATTCAGCCTGAAAACACTGCTTTGTGTGAATGTCTTAGATGTGACACTGTGACGAGTCTCCGACGCCCCCCCCCCCCCCCCTCCCGTCATTAAAATATGATTATCATATGCGGGGATGCAGGGGGTTATAGACAGATGTATGTACGCTTCATTCACCACCAAAATGCACTCTCGCATAGGCACCTGCACTCTGTCACTCACATCGGGCCCGCACAAAGGTGACGGGAAACCAATAACATTTCACAGAAAATAATCAACTTTTATTTAACTTGACTCCGAGCCCCCACCAGTCACTACACAACACATTATCTGTATCGTACAACAATGTAAACATCATACAGACAATCTCATAAATCGCATCCCCTGTTCTTCACTTATTCTTACTTAACTAGGAAAGACAATATTTCACTATTCTGTTTGCACACTTATAAACTTAAGAACAAATGAAACGTCCATAACTTGCCAGCATTCCTTAGTTGACCGTCAGTTTCTCTCATCCCACTGTGCGACTACGTGCTGAAGCTGCCACACTGTTGTGTCCTCCCGATTGGCCAAATCCCAGTTGGGGGACACTGGCAACGTAGCTTGAGTTGCACCCTCACACCTAGACTCCAATGCACTTCACCCCTCTCCACGGAAAGGGCTCCTGTCGGCCTCTCCCACAGGTTTTCTCTGGCTGCAAACACCCCACCGTTGTCTGGTAGCTCCCTGTCTAGGCTCCAACAGGCTAACACGTCTTGCTGTCGACCGTCCCCACACGGGAGACAATTCTTCTCGTCGTCGGCTCCGAGGCTACAGCAACCTCCACTGTCTTACGTCCCCACCCAGGAGACAAACGAGGTGACAGCAAACCTCTGCTTCTCGCTGTATTTTCTTGAGCCCTCAGCAAGACGGGCGAGTTCACTTCCCTTAAGTGAGTCACCCACTTCCTGGTTTTCCAGGCACCTTATATTCATTCTCAACAAGAGAGAGAACTCGAGTTTAACTGGTTCAACCAATGGAATCACTGGCACACACATATCACACACACATCACAACTATTAGCACCAATAAAGACTTGGGCACCAAGTGGTTAATGCATAACCTCCTATTCAAACTCATGTTCCATTCCCCAAAGCTACCCATTATACTACAGCCTGGACTTCTCTACCAGCCAGGACTGATGCTTCAAGTGGTTACTACACCCTATAGACAACAAGGTGCAAACCACTCAATAGGCCGAAGCTTTCCATTCATTCCTCAGAACAAGAACGACTGAATGGTCGCTGTACTCTGCTTGCAGGCTGACGGTCGCCTACCCGTGATGGTCACCTGACACGATTGCCTTCCTTTCAGCCCAGTGAAAAGCCAGTGCTTAAGTGGACACTCTCTTTACCAGGACCGGCAGGTCAGCATGTTCTCGTTACTATCCCTCGGACATGCGAAACACTTCCCAGTACTCTCCTCCTTCAGTAAACTACTCGGGGTATTCCCCTCTGGTGATGCCTGAATTCGCACATTTGAAAGAACCCAAGGAACCTGCTCTCAACAGCAAAACTACCCTTAATTTGCCCTAAATGCTCGAGAACATTCGGCCGACTCGTGACAGATACCTTAGTTCTTTTGCACAGAGTTAGTCACTATACACCCTCAAAGTGTTCAAAGTTATTGGTGTTCGTTTGCCTCTCCACCATTAATCTCTTGACTTCGCTCCAAACCGACTTTAGACCTTTTCAAAACAAGTCTCCTTCACAATGGCAGCAAAGAATGGAACATGCTTTCAACAGAATAGCATGCTATTCCTTCGTTATCAACGATCAGAAATGAAATTTAAGTTAACTTACGTTTGCTTGATTCGCATGGCTGAACTACCCACAGAAACCAGCTTGTGGACAAATGTAGGTAATACGCGCTGATAAATGTCTTGGTGATATATGAAGATTCCCATTTCTTTCCATTGACTTTTCCAAAGGAGTGTGTGTGTGTGTGTGTGTGTGTGTGTGTGTGTGTGTGTGTGTGTGTGTGTGTGTGGTGTGTGTATGTGTGTGTGTGCGCGCGCGCGCGTGTGTGTGTGTGCGCGTGCGTTCATGACTGCGTGCATGCGCGCGCAAGTTCGAATGAAAAAAAAAAATCTTTAGTTTGATTATAACAAAGCAACGTTACAACTGGATTACTTTTTAAAGATTTATTTTACGCCATTTTCCTTTGAGCTACCTTTTTGTTGTTGCTTGTTTGCTTGTTTTGTAAGTACGAGTTATTGGAGAGACTTGTGCCCAGGCCTTCACTGACCCTGGTTCTTTACCCTTTAAAGATTCGATTCCTTCATCTGTGTGCTTTGCTAGTAGTGGTGCTGGTGGAAGAGGTAGTGAACAGCGTTCGTGTGCACGGGGCGAGATCATTTTTTTCTCTCGTTTTTCTTTTGTTTGATGTTTTTAATCAGATTACTGGATTCTTGTTGAAAGTGTTCGCTGTAAAACAGGACACACCGCCACTCTGCAAACGATGGTAACCCAGATCAGGTGGAAAATCGGAGTATGTGTCGTTGTTGTTGTTGCTGTTGTCGGTGTTGTTGTTCTTGTTCTTCTTTTTGTTATTGTTGTAGTTGTTGTTCTTGTTCTTCTTCTTGTTCTTGTTGTTGTTCTTCAGTGGTAATTCTATGAAAATATTACGTATGTATTGTTGTTTTCCATTTTCTACTCCAGAATCGGTGATAATTCACTAGCTGAATCAGGTGGAAAATAGCTGTATGGGTTTTTGTTTTCTTCTTCTTCCCTTCTCTGCATCAGAATCTGCCTTCTTGTACATCAGAGTTCGTGGAGAGTGAAAACTGGGAACAACTATTTTAGCAAGAGAAGATAAACTGTCACGAGACTTGCCATATAAGGAACTACCCAAAAGACGGTTTCAAGTGATCATGTGTCATCCGTGAACGACAGGTAACTGTCGGCAGGCTAGAATAGTCAGCGGATGGTGTTCGTGGTCGTCATTGACCTGTCCACGAGTCTGATCGGCCCTGCAGTCAGCATCTTAGGTCATGGCCACCTGCATGGACAGGTGAAAGAGGCGGCTGACTAACAATCCTTTGTGAACACATGACGCCACAGAACTAACGGTCGACGCATGTTGACACTTGACCCCTTTGTTTCCCATGTAACGCTCGGCGTTGCAGGAATTTTTACGTCACAGATAACGACGAAGGACGCGCGACGGAAAGATGCCAAGACGCCCCTTTCCCAGCAAGACCCCGGGGCCCTGCCCGCAGGGAAGACGGACCCAGCTTGTGAACAGAGATTCACCCCAACACTGGACCCGATAGATAGTTGACTGACCGGCAGGAGTGCATGTAGTGGTGACGTCAACACAGGGGACAGAGAGAGAGAGAGAGAGAGAGAGAGAGAGAGAGAGGGGGAGAGCTCAGCCTGTCCAGCTGGACAACTGTAGAACAAGACAGGTTCCTCTAGTCCTGCCTGGGGTTCTTCTGCTCCCCCAACCGCTCGGGGAGTGATGGGAGCCATTCTGCGGTTTTGTGCCGAGGCCCGGGTCTCTGCCAATGTGTGTTCCCTGTCCACTCTGCGGTGTTGTCGGTCCGTCATGTTTGTTTCTGTTGACTCCTTTCGTCTGCCTCCTTCAACAGTTCCCTGGAAGACTGTTTCAGCAACGTGTTTCTGTTGTCTCCTTTCGTCTGCCTCCTTCAACAGTTCCCTGGAAGACTGTTTCAGCAACGTGTTTCTGTTGTCTCCTTCTGTCTTCCTCCTTCAGCAGTTCCCTGGAGGACTGTTTCAGCAACGTGTTTCTG
>JADBJO010002223.1:135000-137500 GCA_016801955.1 Conus betulinus
CACACAGACACACACACACACACACACACACACACACACACACACACACACACACACACACAGAGAGAGAGAGAGAGAGAGAGAGAGAGAGAGAGAGAGAGAGAGAAAGAGAGAGAGAGAGAGAGAGAATTTCTTCGTTCCCATTGTAAAGTGCTCCCTGTTCTATAAGAACAGGGAGTACAACGACCGCGTCTGTCGACCTTGAAAAAAGCACAGGCTGCACACCAAAAATGAAGGCACCCAAGGCCTTGCATGAAGGAGTGGAGTATTTATAGACTGGCGCAGTTAGGTTGTTTTGAGAATTGTGACAGTGTCTGAAAGTTGATTTAGCTTCGTTTTCTTTCCTGTGGCCATCACGGTATGACGTGCCGGGCGGTTTCAAGCAGACTCTGCAGGGTCCTTTTGCAGTGAAAAAACAAGATGGTGGCACTTGCAGTCGGATTCCATTATTCAGAAACAACGCGAATGTGTCTGAGTACCCTGACCAGATACGGGCGTTTATCACATGGTGCTCCTCCTTCATCTGAGTTGCGACATGGCCCAGCCGTAGTGGCATAAACAAATATTTATGCCAGCCGAGTGAGGGCGCAAACAGACACTTCTCCATACACACATTGATCTGTGGTCTTCAGACGAAGAAGAGTTACGAGTGGAACTGGAGAAAATGAATACGAGCAACTTATTTTCCTCCTCCCTCCCTCCCTCCCTACTCTCTCTCTCTCTCTCTCTCTCTCTCTCTCTCTCTCTCTGTCCGTCTGTCTCTAACTCTCTGTCTCTGTCTGTCTGTCTGTGTCTCCGTTTGTCGATCTCTCCTCCTCCCCCCCACCCCCCCACCCCCAACGCTTTCTCCCCTCCCTCTTTCTCTCCCTCCCTCCCCCCCCCCTCCCCCTCCCCCTCCACCTCTATCTTTCTCACTGTGTGTGTACATGCGCTTGCGCCTATGAAGTCAACGCATCTTTACTGAGAAGGGTTGGCCCTGAGAAGCACCGCGACATACTGGTTCATGAAATGCAGTGGTAGCATTCACTGGTGAGCGTGTGTTTCAGGCGTCAGGGTTTTTCAGAAGTATTGTATCAAGTTAGGCTGTCCTGACCCCCCACCCCCCCCACCCCCCCCCCCCCCCCCACTCACTCTCGTCCCTTTCCAACCCGCGCGGAGGACGGTTAAAAGCTGAACTGTGGAGTGGGTTGTAGAGTGTGGAGTGGGAAATCTATTGAGAGAGAGAGAGAGAGGAGAGAGAGAGAGAGGGAGGGAGGGAGGAGAGAGAGAGAGAGAGAGAAACAAGGGTAGGAGCCAATTGGGCATGCCCCATTCTTCCTGAAACAAATGAAGAACTGGGGCACTGAGCAATGAGCAGAACACAAGAATGGCGGGGAGAGATGCTGGGGGAGGGTGTGGGCAGGAAAAGGGGGATGGGGGGAGGAGGGAGAGAGGACCTGAATTAGGACGTGAGGGGGGGGGGGGGGGATGGGGGCGGAGTTTGGTGGAGGAGACGGAGTATAATCAGATAATCAGATCGGGTGGTATGGTGGAACTGAGAATTAGGATAACAGGATTTGGGGGAAGGGGGAGGGGGGATGTGCATGATGAGCGGGGGAGGGGGGGGGGGCATGCGTGTCTTCCCCCAGAAGCCCTGATAACGGTGACGGATGAGCAGGGTAAGCTCTCTTGATTGTATCACAACCTCAGTCGATATGCGCTGTGCCACTGTGCTCTTTTGTGCCTTCCGAGGTTGACTGCTGTGCAAGCGATCAGTGCGATCTGTCTGTCTGTCTGTCTGTCACACTTCTTTGTCCGTCTCTTTGAAGGCGCCTTTTTTTGTTTGTGCAGCGATGTTTTGTTTACGCTAACCCCCCCCCCCCCCCCCCTCCTCCACTCTTTCTGATATTTATCTTCAAAGCTTGAATTTCATTGTGTGTGTGTGTGTGTGTGTGCGTGTGTTGTGTGTGTGTGTGTGTGTGTTGTGTGTGTGTGTGTGTGTGTGTGCTTTCTCTCTTGTCTGTCCTCTCGTGTGCCATCCTCTCTCTCTCTGTTTCTCTCTGTCTCTGTCTGTTTTCTGTCTGTCTGTCTGTCTGTCTCTCTCTCTCTCTCTCTCTCTCCTCTCTTCTCTCTCTCTCCTCTCTCTCTCTCTCGTCTCCCTCTCTCCCTCTCTCTCTCTCCTCTCTCTCTCTCTCCTCTCTCTCTCTGTGTGTGTTGAATTGTCAGTATGAATGATATGAGTTGAAATGATGTATGCACGACAAGGACAGATTGTAAGACTAGGCTTTGGCCTGAAATCTTCATCCTTGCCTATTAAAGATCAATCAATCAATCAATTAGTCGTCAGTATCTCTCTCTCTCTCTCTCTCTCTCTCTCTCTGTCTCTCTGTCTGTCTCTCTGTCTGTCTCTGTCTTCGGATGGGGTTGTTAGATGTATTTTGAAGAATTGTGTGAATGAATGACTGGTGAGTTGATTTTAACGTGGTGACAGCTCTGACACATGGCCCTTTGTGGTCGGCTG
>JADBJO010002223.1:140000-145000 GCA_016801955.1 Conus betulinus
CACGCACACACACACACACGCACGCAGGCACGCACGCGCGCACACGCACGCACACACACTGTCTGTAAAGTCCGTGTGTCTCCGTGTATGCATGCCGTGTGTGTGTGTGTGTGTGTGTGTGTGTGTGTGTGTGTGTGCGCGCGCGCGCGCGCGCGCGTGTGTATGTGTGTGTGAAAAGGAGAGAGAGAATTAGAGTGAGAGAGGAGAATGAGAGTGAGAGAGGGAGGGAGGAGAGAGATAGAGATGAAGAGAGAGAGAGAGAGAGAAGGAGAGAGAGAGAGAGAGAGAGAGAGAGAGAGAGAGAGAGAGACAGACAGACAGACAGGCAGACAGACAGTCAGCCAGACAGATACACAGAGACAGAGAGAAGGAGAGAATACTGATATGAGAGAAGAGAGAGAGAGAGAGAGAGAGAGAGAGAGAGAGAGAGAGAGAGAGAGAGAGAGAGAGAGAGAGAGAGAGGATACTGCTATTGCTACATTGCTACTGCTAGTGTTACTACTACTCCTAACACTACTTCTACTTCTGCCACTACTTCTACTTCTACTACTAGCACTACTAGTACTACTAGCACTACTTCTAATTCTAGTAATGTTCCACTCCGAAGATTGTCACCGGGTTCAATGGCCGCCTATCGCCATTTCCGCCAGAAACTCGGAAGGTTGGATGGACTGCAAGCCGATGATGAATCAAACTGACACGACACGTGAACACAGAGAGGACGCCCCGCCGTTTTGGCCCGGGCTTTTGTCAGCAGCAGCAACAACTCCATGGGATTACGACAGGATTTTCATCCCCTTCGGGCTTTGGGCTCTACAGCTGTGCTGGACAGTTTCCTCGAGCTGTCAAATGCATGCATGCATGCCCTCTGTCTGTCTGTCTCTCTCAGTGTGTGTGTGTGTGTGTGTGTGTGTGTGTGTGTGTGTGTGTGCGCGCGCGCGCGCGCGCGTGCGTGCGAGCGTGTGTGTGTGTGTGTGTGTGTGTGTGTGTGTGTGTGTGTGTGTGTGTGTGTGCGCGCGCGCGTGTGCACGCGCGCGCCTCTGTGTGTGTGTGTGTGTGTGTGTGTGTGTGTGTGTGTGTGTGTGTGCGCGCGCGCGCGCGCGCGCGTGCGTGCGAGCGTGTGTGTGTGTGTGTGTGTGTGTGTGTGTGTGTGTGTGTGTGTGTGTGTGCGCGCGCGCGTGTGCACGCGCGCGCCTCTGTGTGTGTGTGTGTGTGTGTGTGTGTGTGTGTGTGTGTGTGTGTGTGTGTCTGCGCGCGCACGGGCGTTTACGTGCGCAGGTTTGTATGCGTGCGTGCGTGCGTACGTGTATGTGTGTGGAGGTGTGAGGGAGGAGGGCGGGGGTCACGGTTTAATTTCCGCCGACATAAAAGACGACTTGACACTGCCCTGAGTCACAAAACCTAGCTGAAAAAAAAAATGATTGCCAGTTGCTTTAGACAGCTTCTATGACGGAGAGGTAGCACGTGACACTGTTCGTGATCGGCCCTCATGATGTCGTTTGCATCGTCATCTTCGTCCATTAAGCCAGCTACAGTCTACATACAGGCTGACTAGTCTGCCGCTGTGTGGGGTTGGCCGTGTTGTAGACAGCCAGGAGCAGGGATGAAAAGAAGGCAAGACAATGAAGATCACAATTGTACTGTACGCTGCTTTCTGGGTTTTTATCAGCAGCATGCTGCTGGGGTTGGCTTTTCGCCCCTTTGGGGCTAGCTTTAACCCGACACGCCCTGACATAGAACCGGATGCGAAAATACATTACACACACACACACACACACACACAACACACACACACACACACACACACACAGAGAGAGAGAGAGAGAGAGAGAGAGAGAGAGAGAGAGAGAGAGAGGTGTCAACATACACCTACGTAATCTTACTACAGTCTGGCGTTCTTTATGTGCATAGCAAGTAGGGAAGTACAGGTCAATCTGTGATGGTGTGGCTGGTGACGATACTAATGTTTGTACGCCCCTGGTTTTTGTAGCAGTCTGGAAGGGATAGCGTTCGGGTGGTTGTCATGATGTTGGCTGGTCCTCACAGCTGTCTGGTTGTCGGGTGGTTGTTCATGATGATGTTGGCTGTTCCTCACAGCTGTCTGGTTGTCGGGTGGTTGCCATGATGTTGGCTGTTCCTCACAGCTGTCTGGTTGTCGGGTGGTTGTCATGATGATGTTGGCTGGTCCTCACAGCTGTCTGGTTGTCAGGTGGTTGCCATGATGATGTTGGCTGGTCCTCACAGCTGTCTGGTTGTCGGGTGGTTGTCATGATGTTGGCTGTTCCTCACAGCTGTCTGGCTGTCGGGTGGTTGTCATGGTGATGTTGGCTGGTCCTCACAGCTGTCTGGTCGTCAGGTGGTTGCCATGATGATGTTGGTTGTTCCTCACAGCTGTCTGGTTGTCGGGTGGTTGCCATGATGATGTTGGTTGTTCCTCACAGCTGTCTGGTTGTCGGGTTGTTGTCATGATGAGGTTGGTCATTCGTCACAGCTGTCTGGTTGTCGGGTGTTGTCATGATGATGTTGGCTGGTCCTCACAGCTGTCTGGTTGTCGGGTGGTTGTCATGATGAGGTTGGGCTGTTGTTGGGTGGTTGTCATGATGATATTAGCTGGTCCCCCACAGCTGCGTGGTCAGTAATTCTAATTGCACGCAGCATGGTCAGCCTTGTTGCTTTTTTGTTTTTTGGCGATGCTAGAGGGAAGACCTGTTACAGTTTTCAGTAATGGATGAGTTTCATGTGTTGATGTGTTGCCTGTGATGTAGATTTGGGGGGGGGGGGGGAGGGGGTAAATGTCTAACTGTATATGGAAAGAGACTGGAGTGATGGACCCCGTGCACACACACCCCCTCCCCCCCCCCCCCCCCCCCCCCCCCCCCCCCATCCTTGCCCCCCCATCCGTCCCTCCCCAATTTTTGTAATACCGATTTTCAGTGTTCAGCCGCTTTTCAATCTTTTACGCGTCAATTTTAAGGTAACGAACAGTCTGTGTAAAAACCTGCAGATTGAAAATGTGCCATCACCTGTTTTCGATCAACAACAGAGATAAACTGTGGCTGTTCCAGGAGATAGACTGACATGCACAGCAAAAGGTCGATGGACCGTATACACGAGATGAATGAATGAAATGAATGAATAGAAGGAGTTGAGATGTCCGTCGGACAACTAGGCGAAGACACTAAGGCCAAAGGTCACACTGCACGGGGTAGTGACACGGTATGTCAAGCCGAAATCAGCATACAGCACGGGTATTGCAGGCTGACCTTGTAAGAAGAGGAGAGAGAGAGAGAGAGAGAGAGAGGATGGGAAGGTCGGGAGGGGTGGGGGGGGGGGGGGGGGGAGGGGGAGGCAGGAGGGGGTGGGGGGGTGGGGGGGGGGGGGGGGTAGGGGGGGGGGGGGGGAGGAAAGAGGTGGGGGGAAAGAAAGACAGGGAAGAGAGAAATGGTGAGTAATTTGCATCGAACCATCGAAGCCACGGAAAGTTCGAAATGGTCAAGAACATATTGCACGGGAAATCCGCACCACCTGCTGGGGGCCCGTTGGGGCTTGAGCTTTCTTTTCATTTTTTTTCTTTCTTTCTTTTTTTGTTTGTTTGTTTGTGTTTTTTTTTTTTTTGCCATCTTCAGCTTGCCTCATTCCGTGCCTTGTCCGTCCCCACCCCCTTCCCACCCGCTGCCTCCCCTTCTTTTTTCGCTCGCGACGACGTTAATTAACGGATACCTGGTACCATTGCTGATGTGTTCAAGTTTGGCATCTGGTACGACACGTTTCGTGAGCTCAACCTCCCTGCCCCCCCCCCCCCCCCCACCCCTTTTTAATCCCCACTCCTCCCCCCCCCCCCCCCCCCTCCAGCCATCCTCCCTCCACATCTCTCTTCTTCGCTTCGCTTCTCCACAGAAAACGACAACGCTCAACGAGAGGGACCTCAGCACGTATTGCGGGCGATGGATTGTGCGTTGTGTCGTTCCCTGCAGTTGGAGGAGTTGGATGGATGACTGTTCGTGTGAAATAAATAACAGCAGCTGGAGGCTTGGCCGGGCGCCATGACCTCTTTCCCCAGAACGCTTCAGGAGATCAGGGTAAGTCACGTCGCCACAGGTGACCTGCCGTTGTACGAATGGCCTGGAGGCTTTCAGGAGTTCCTCTTTATGAATCACATAGCATGACACCTGTACCTGTTGATGTACAGGGGTGAAATAGAAACGAGAAACAAAAACGGTGTTAAACGCGGTCTCAGCTTCTTTCCGTTCAATATTGATTGGGTACCCGTAATGTTGTCTTTACTTCAAGGGCTGAAGGTCCGAAAGGGAATCTTGTCAAATTACACAACAACGCCCTGATGGAGGTTCGCATGCGTCAAAAGTAGTCACGTTCTCCGACTGCTGGATGAAATGTTCGGGAGAGTTAAACTCTCAGCACATGCGTGACTTGGACGGTACTTGACCATACAGTTGTGTGTGTGTGCGTGCGTGCGTGTGTGTGTGTGTGCGTGTGTGTGTGTGTGTGTTTGTGTTGTGTGTGTGTGTGTGTGTGTGTGTGTGTGTGTGTGTGTGTGTGTGTGTGTGTGTGTGTGTGTGTGTGTGTGTGTGTGTGTGTGTGTGTGTGTGCCAGTTTATTGCTAAAGCCTGGCCGACCCGCACGGCTTATTGTCAGGGTATTTGCGGTTTTTAATGATCGCTGCTTTGTCATTCCACTCTGCCGAAGCCAGTTCTCTCTCCTGCCACTTCCAGTTCCTCCCCATCCCCCCCCCCCTTCCCCGACAGCGCTCAAAATGACGTTCCCTATCCCTCCCTCGACAGCGCTCGAAGTGACGTCACAGTTCCTCTCCCATCCCCCCCCCCCCCCCCCCCCCCCCCCGACAGCGCTCAATGTGACGTTACAGTTTGTCTCCCATCCCTCCCCCAAACAGCGCTCAAAGTGACGTCACAGTTTCCTCCCCCATCCCTACCCCGACAGCGTTCGCAGTGACGTTACAGTTCGTCTCCCATCCCTCCCCCCCC
>JADBJO010002223.1:162500-167500 GCA_016801955.1 Conus betulinus
ACCGGACTGAAAATCAAATAGAGCTGAATACACAAGACAGAAAATCAAATAGAAGTGTAGACACAGGACTGAAAATCAAATAGAACTGTAGACGCAAGCCTGGAAATCAAAATAGAACTGTAGACACAAGACTGAACATGTAAGACAAGTCAAGAGCTGGAACTAGACCGTGTCGAAGACAAAGTTTTCACCAACTAGGTGTAAATCAGATCAAATGAAAAACACTGACCTTAAAACAACAACAACAACAACAACAACAACAACAACAACAAAAAAGACATCCTGAACACCCTGGAACAATGTCTTCATGGAATCCAGCAGAACAATGTTTGTGTCTTTGATCGAGCACATCCCTGCCCTGAACATGAAAAAGAAATCAAAAGCTGATCGGTTGGTTGCACGGTCACGCTGCATGCACGGAGCCTCCTTGCTCTTCGACTCCCAAGTGGTGAGGAAAATATGCATCATCAGTATACAGTCCGCAAAACGCTGTTTCCTCCAAAGCTTTTTTTTTTTTGCCCCTGTCCACGTGAAAGAAAGAGAAAGCGGATAGCCCATCCAAGGGGGACGTAGAGCGAGAGGGAGCTATTCTGCATCACACTTCACCACCAGGATGACAACACGATGAGGTGTGGGGGCCAACAATGCCCTTTCTTATGATGGGAGTCGCCAGCGGTGTTGGAACCCGCAGCAGTTGGCTAAGAATGTTAGTGCTCTTCCTGCTGAGCAACCCCAGAACCCTGATGGGGGGGGGGGGGGGGGGGGAGAGAGAGAGAGAGAGAGAGAGAGAGAGAGAGAGAGAGAGAAGGATGAAGATGGGAGAGGGCGAGAGCATTAGAAGGCTGTCGGTCGGGGGCGGGGGGGGGGGGGGGGGGGGGGGGGGAGCGAAGTGGGGAGAAGGAGAGAGAGTGGCAAGGGAGGGTGGGGGGCAGATTGGAAGGGAGGAGAGAAAGGTGACCGATATTCATGGCATGGAAGGAAAAAGGTATTGATTGTTCCCCCTTTGCCACGTCGCCCACCACCTCTCCACCTCTGAGAGAGAGAGAGAGAGAGAGAGAGAGAGAGAGAGAGAGAGAGAGAGAGAGAGAGAGAGAGAGAGAGAGAGAGAGAGAGAGAGAGAGAGAGAGAGAGAGAGAGAGAGAGAGAGCGCACGAGACAGGGCGTGAGCCATTCCCTTTCGTTTGTTGTTTGGGTTTATCTCGATAAATCTGCATGTCTGCATTTTCGCTTGCTTTGTCAATCTTCATCAGTCTGTCAACTTGTCGCCGCCGTTCCTCCCCCCCCCCCCCCCCCCCCCCCCCCCCCCCAGCAGCTACTTACTCTTATAACTTTTCTCTGCGTCTTTTCTCTATTTTACTTTTTTTGGTGGTCTTTTTTCCTCTTCTTCTTTTTTTTTTTTTTTTTCATTTCTTTTTGTTTACTTCCTAGTGTTTTGGTCTATGATCTGCTCAGCCTCACCAGATGAGCCCCTCCTCCTCTGTGTGTTTTTTCTCTCTATCAGTCAGTCGATCTCCCGGCTTCTTGCCTTTCTCTTTTCCTCTGTTCCTTGGCTCGCTGTGCGCAGTGTCTTGTGTGGGGTGTGGGTCTGCTTGTTGTGTGTGTTGTGTGTGTGGTTTCGTGGTGATCCAGTGATGGGGGGTTGGATTACAGGTCGTGGAGTGATGAGCTGCCTGCCCAGTGTAAACACGCTGTCTGCTAGCGGTGCTGTACGAGGCCCTGCGGCTTTCGCTGTCTTGTCTATCTCGTTGTCTTTCTGCCTGCTGCTCTGTCTGTCGGCCTGTCTGATTGTCTATCTGATTATCTTGCACCACGCGCACGCGTATTCGCGCTCACACACACACACACACACACACACACACACACACACACCACTTTTCTAAGGCAGACATTTAATAAGCCTGCGAACAGTTGAGAACAAAAATGTTCATCCAGATATGATTCAAACGCGATTTTGGTTGAACCGATTGTAGCAGCACTTAAACCTGGTGGAAACTGCGTTTGTAAAACTCGACAGAAACAAGACATACGACATCTGCTCCTTAACATATTTCAAGTCCAAATGGGACATTATGAGTCTTCCAGCTAGTTGGACTAGAAGTACAGTTTTCGAACGAATTTCATGACGTAGTTGAAGCTGCACCCAAGCCGTTAAAAGTGACGACAGTCACGCTGAAAATGACAGTTAGGAGTGGCGATAAGCAGTCTGCCGCGCAACGAAAAGTATTCCATGTAGCTCGACCAACACGTCAAAGAGCAATATTGTACCAAGACGTTCTTTCTCATAAACCAATCCAAAGCGCTGTTGTGAACAGAAAGAAAAAAAAAATCGTAGAAATAGAATGGAACATAACGATCACGAAACTTGAAAACCTTGAAGAAAATCAAATCATTCCATATTCACGTTGTACACAGAATGTTAGCACTGAATGTCTGGTACTATCTTCTTGGAGTCGTAAACGTAGACACTTGCTTCTTTGCGTGTGGGAGTGGTAATAAAAGTAAAGACTTGTACCAGGTGGAAACAAGCTGGTGGAAATATTCAGCATTTGCTGTACAATGCTATATTCACATTGAACCCCATTAGAGATGAACTACTGACAGACAGAAACTCTACGAATAATCAGGGTAAATTTCTTTCGTCGATAAGTTAAATTCTGCAGCGTGAAAGAAGGGAAAGAACCCCGTTTGTGGCGAGGAAGGAAAAAAATGTTGTTATTATAACGATTGGTATCATTCTTATCAGTGTGAAAGGTTCAAATGGATATTCAAATGAATATTTAAAAAATCGAACAAACAAAAGATTGCGGGGTCATTTGTGAAAAATCGTTTGGTGGAAATGCTACAGTTGTTTCTGTTAGGTAGTGTGACGTGCAAGTGTGCAGGGACAGGCACTGTGCAGGCCTGATGGGCATGTTGGGTCAACGCGTGGGTCAGACTTCAGTGTGCAGGGACAGGCACTTTGCAGGCCTGATGGGCATGTTGGGTCAAGGCGTGGGTCAGACTTCAGTGTGCAGGGACAGGCACTTGGCAGGCCTGATGGGCATGTTGGGTCAACGCGTGGGTCAGCAGACATCAGTGTGCGTGGACAGGCACTTTGCAGGCCTGATGGGCATGTTGGGTCAAGGCGTGGGTCAGACTTCTGGAAAGTCAGGTCTGTGGGACCCACACCGGCATCTTGTATTCTCTTTGGTTTACTTGCTTCATGGGAAAGAAAAGAGAAACCCAGAAAGATCTTTGGGAGAACCCGGACCTCCGCTAACTTTGAGCGGCTCCTGGCTTCGTCCTTTGATCCGAATTCATGTAATGGATCCGCACCAAAGTTTAGAGGGGCTCATTTTGGGGGCCATCTCTCCACCAAGTGTCGTTAAAATCGGATGTACAGTTTTTGCTTCACCCTCTTCACGGATTCTGTATCCGCCTTTTGAACAAGGTTCTTGGCACGGATCTGCACCGAGATTTCCTGAGTGCGTCCTTTGACCACAGTCCATTTTTCGGTCAAACTCAGTTGACATCGGTGTTGTAGGTTTTTTGCGTCATCTTGCTTGTTGTAGGTAATATTGAAACAGAGAGAGAGAGAGAGAGAGAGGGAAGGGAGGGAGGGTGGGGGCAGGGGATAAAACTTAGGCGGAAGGTTGTTTAGGTTGGGACGTTACCAGCACGCTTGAGTGATGAACGAAGTTAAAAAAAAAGAAAGAATAAAAGAAAAACGAACAACCACGAAAACTCATTACATTCTACCGTAAACAATGCCAAGAAAAAAATACACGGGGAAAAAATGTGAACTTGGAAACTGTTATGGTGGATGCCTTTGTTTTCTTTGTTTTTACCACACTCTGTCAGTGTCATGCTCACTAGTAGTAGTCACAGACGTTTCAGAACATGCCGGGCAACACTGCTCCCAAACACCTTGTGCCGTGACTCACAAACAAGAAGGGTAACTCTGGCTCCCATGATGAAATGAATAATTGCAGGCCCATAACTCCAAATGAACGCTGCATACTAACGACACTGAATCGCCTGGCAGAAACCACAGCGCCTTGTGCCGTGAATCACACAACAGGGAGGGTGCTACCTCTTGCTTCCATGACCAGACAATGACACGCCCATTTCTGCAAACGTTCGCTGCTCACAGCCCCACTGTACCGAGCACCAGTGAGTCCTGCAGCACACAGAACAAACAGGGAAATGTCCCGCGCGCTGTTGTTTTTCCCTCCCACACTGTCCGTTGTCTGTGTCTGTGCTCACACTGTTGTTTTTCTTCCCACACTAACTGTCCGTTGTCTTTTTCTGTGCTCACACTGTTGTTTCCTTCCCACACTGACTGTCCGTTTGTCTTTGTCTGTGCTCACACTGTTGTTTCCTCCCACACTGACTGTCCGTTGTCTTTGTCTGTGCTCACACTGTTTGTTTCCTTCCCACACTAACTGTCCGTTGTCTGTGTCTGTGCTCACATGTTGTTTCCTTCCCACACTGTCCGTTGTCTTTGTCTGTGCTCACACTGTTGTTTCCTTCCCACACTAACTGTCCGTTGTCTTTGTCTGTGCTCACACTGTTGTTTCCTTCCCACACTAAACTGTCCGTTGTCTTTGTCTGTGCTCACACTGTTGTTTCCTTCCCACACTAACTGTCCGTTGTCTCCTGTGCTCACACTGTTGTTTCCTTCCCACACTGTCCGTTGTCTTTGTCTGTGCTCACACTGTTGTTTCCTTCCCACACTAACTGTCCGTTGTCTTTGTCTGTGCTCACACTGTTGTTTCCTTCCCACACTAAACTGTCCGTTGTCTGTGTCTGTGCTGACACTGTTGTTTCCTTCCCACACTAACTGTCCGTTGTCTGTGTCTGTGCTCACACTGTGTTGTTTCCTTCCCACACTGTCCGTTGTCTGTGTCTGTGCACACACTGTTGTTTCCTTTGTCCGTTGTCTGTCTGTGCTCACACTGTTGTTTCCTTCCCACACTAACTGTCCGTTGTCTGTGTCTGTGCTCACACTGTTGTTTCCT
>JADBJO010002223.1:172500-175000 GCA_016801955.1 Conus betulinus
TGTGTGTTGTTGGCTTCAGTGTGACGTCAGTATGTACTGTTGGTTTCAATGTGACGTCAGTGTGTGCTGTTGGCTTCAGTGTGACGTCAATGTGCGCTTTTGGCTTTAGTGTCACCTCAGTGTGTGCTGTTGGCTTCGGTGTGACGTCAGTGTGTACTGTTGGCTTGAGTGTGACGTCAGAATGTGCTGTTGGCTTCAGTGTGACGTCACTGTGTGTTTTGTTGGCTTCGGTGTCACCTCTCAGTGTGTGCTGTTGGCTCCGTTGTGACGTCACACTGTGTGTGTTGTTGGCTTTCGGTGTCACCTCAGTGTGTGCTGTTGGCTTCAGTGTGACGTCAGTGTATGCTGTTGGCTTCAGTGTGACGTCAGTATCTGCTGTTGGCTTCAGTGTGACGTCAGTGTGTGCTGCTGGCTTCAGTGTGACGTCAGTGTGCGCTGTTGGCTTCAGTGTGACGTCAGTGTGTGTTGTTGGCTTCGGTGTGACGTCGATGTGTGCTGTTGCCTTCAGTGTGACGTTACAGTGTGTGTTGTTGGCTTCAGTGTGACGTCAGTGTGTGCTGTTGTCTTCAGTGTGACCTTAGTGTGTGTGTTGTTGGCTTCAGTGTGACGTCAGTATGTACTGTTGGTTTCAATGTGACGTCAGTGTGTGCTGTTGGCTTCAGTGTGACGTCAATGTGCGCTTTTGGCTTTAGTGTCACCTCAGTGTGTGCTGTTGGCTTCGGTGTGACGTCAGTGTGTACTGTTGGCTTGAGTGTGTGACGTCAGAATGTGCTGTTGGCTTCAGTGTGACGTCACTGTGTGTTTTGTTGGCTTCGGTGTCACCTCAGAGTGTGCTGTTTGGCTCCGTTGTGACGTCACTGTGTGTGTTTGTTGGCTTCGGTGTCACCTCAGTGTGTGCTGTTGGCTTCGGTGTCACCTAAATGTCACCTCAGTGTGTGCTGTTGGCTTTTTCTGACCGCCTCGTCTCTCTTTCATGCACATCCAGCTCTAGGTCCTTTGGAACGAGGTGGAGTTTGACGTCCTCACAGTCACAGCTGTACGGGACGTGCTGGTGGCTGCTGCTGCAAGTTGCTGCGTGTGTAGAGTCGTTTCGGGTTTCTTCGCCTGCTCCCTCTCTTTGATTCTGATCCCGCCTTCTCCTCAAACGCACACTTACATACCACCCGAAAAAAAGTAGAACTTTTTTTTTTTTTTCTGATATCACCCCCACCTCCCGATCCCTCCACCTCCACAATCATATACCCTTTATTCCCGCTTTTCTCTCTGTGTCGGTGCCGAATCAAGCAGCTGTTAGCCGTCACTGTGGGGTCAGGGTAGTCTCGTGCAATATCCTGCCAGATGTGTTCGCCCTCCCGTTGTCCTCGCACAGTGTCCCCCCCCCCCCCCCCCCCCCCCCCCCCCCCAGTCTTTGTCTCTTGTTTCTGCCCCAGGCGGTTCGTTACCCTCGCACGATTCCCAGACTGTTAGTGGTTGGCGTTTCCTTGCTGTTCTGGCTGTAACGTTCACTGTGTGTGTGAGCGTCTTCACTTCCCTCACCTCCCTCCCTTCCCCTTGCCACCTCCCCCCCCCCCCCCCCCCCCCCCCCCCCCCCCCCGACTTCCCCACTTTGTGGTCTGTCGTGTTGGGAACTGACGGTCCATTATCTTTCATCTGTCATCAGAGTCTGGTCTGTGTGGATTCATCCCCCACCTCTCTTTCTCTTCCCCCCTCCCTCTCCCCCCCGTCTCTCTGTCTGCCTGTCTGTCTGTCTCTGTCTCTCTCTCTCTCTGTCTGTCTCTCTCTCTCTCTCTCTCTCTCCCCTCTCTCTGTGTAACTGTCCTCTTATATTCGTGTCTCTCTCCATAAGTTTCCCTGTCTCAGACTTTACGTTTCCTCTGGTTTAAATCTCTCGTCTTAGTCTGTCTCTTCGTGTGCCGGTCTGTCTCCGTCTCTCTGTGTGTCTCTCACTCTTCTTCCCTCCTCCCTTCCTCTCGCTCGCACACCAGAGCAAGTTTCTCTCACTCTGTCTGTCTGTCTGTCTGTCTGTGTCTGCCTGTCTGCCCGTCCGTCCCTCTGTTTCCCGGCCCCCCCCCCCCCCCCCCCCCCCCCCCCCCCCCGTCTCTTTCCCTTTTTCTATCTCTGACACTCCACGTCTGTCTGCCTGTGTCTCTGTCTGCGGCCCCCCCCCCCCCCCCCCCACCACCTCTCTCTCTCTCTCTCTCCCTCTCTCTCTTTCTCTCCCTTCCCCTCCTCTTCCTCCCTCCCTCCCATCATTTCCCCTGTTACCCTGGTGTCTTGTGTTTCTTGTCTGACGGCCGTTAGCTTTTAGCTGTTACAATAACCTCCTTAATGTTGTCTATGTCCCCCCCCCCCCCCCCCTCCCCCTTCCGCCCACCTTGCCATTTTCCTCCCTCCTCTCCCTGTCCTCATACAGACGCTGCCTCTCTGCCCTCTCCTGGTCTTGTGCCTTAGCACTGACTGTTTGTGTCCAAACAGATTCCCTCACTGCCCTCCTCCTCGT
>JADBJO010002223.1:185000-202500 GCA_016801955.1 Conus betulinus
TGTGTTCCAGCCAGTTTCCGCATGATGTTCAGTTTTTCTTCCAGCTTTGTCTTCAGCGTCCATGATGTGTTGTCTCCATGTTAATCTCTTGTCAAAGGTCACTCCCAGGTAGACTTGTTGGTCTTCGAATTTCAGGGGAGTGTCTTCCATAGTCATCTTGCCAGCTTTCATTTGGCAGAGAGTGGCTGTTGTTTTCTGTCTGTTGACTGCCACACACCAGTTGTTGGCCCACTCTGTGACTTTGTTCAGGGCAATCTGCATTCTGTATGTAGGTGTTGTTGCAAACTCTTCTCCGTGCACCAGAGAACCAGGTCAACTGCATATGGAGCAGCGTGCACTCCCTTGGGTAGCTCTGGCACAAGATCGTTGATGAAGAGGATGAATAAGGTTGGTGAGAGTACTCCCCCTTGTGGGACTCCTTGTGGAAGCAGCACTTTCCGGCCACAGTGTCCTGCCCACTAGCACTCTGGCTCGTCGGTTCTGCAGATAGGACTTTGTCCACCGGAACATGTTGCTACTGATGCCCACTTCGCTGGAGCTTCACAAGTAGCCCGTCCTTCCACACTTTGTCAAAGGCCTTCTGCAGGTCTATGAAGACAGGAAGTCTGGCCGTCTTGGCTTGGAAGGCATCTTCTATCTCTTGCGTAAGATGCTTTGTCTGATCTGCTGTACTTCGGTATCTTCTGAAGCCTGCTTGCTCTGGCGTGATGACATCTTCCGCTTGCAGGTACCATTGTAGGCGCTGGTTTACAATACGCTCCATGGTTTCGCATACACAGATTGTTAGCTGATGGGGCGGTGGCTAGGACAGCCCTTCAAGATCAGGGGGTATCAGGTTTTTCAGGAGTGACAGGCAAGGAACGCATGCAGATGTCTTGGAATACACTCGACAAGCGAACTCGGTTTTGATTTGATATCCTAGGTTGCTAACACAGCAAAGAAAGAAAGCAGCCACTGCTATGATTCCTGTGTTATTCAGACTGGGCTCTGTTGTTATTGTTCTGTTTTTATGAAACTGTTTGACTCACAGGCACAACCAACTTCACATACTCTGCCGAAATTTGGATGTGGGAGTTGGGGGGGGGGGGGGGGGATCTATGGGTGACAGACCTGATATGGCTCTTTGCAGTCGGATGGGCTATAGGGAACTGTCTGTCTGTCTGTCTCCCTCCTCTCCCCCCTCTCTCTCTCTCTGTCCATGTCTGTCAGTATTTTTGTCTGTCAGTCAGTCAGTCAGTCGGCGTGTGTGTGTGTGTGTGTGTGTGTGTGTGTGTGTGTGTGTGTGTGTGTGTGTGTGACTGCCTGCCTGTCTCTGTCTTTCACTCTCTCTTCTCTCTCTCCCTCCCTCTCTTTTCTGCTTGCTTCACTGACTTTGTACTGACAAGGTGATACCTTCACCCGCATCTGTTTGGTTTGTGGCTTTGTTGGTCGGTTGGCAAGATGACGACACAAACCAATCCACCCATTTTGAAGGGAACCTGGCTGAAAGGTGGAATGTTGCTTTGTTGGTCGGTTGGCAAGATGACGACACACAATCAATCCACATTTTTGAAGGGAACCTGGCTGAAAGGTGGAATGTTGCTTTGTTGGTCAGTTTGGCAAGATGACGACACAAACCAATCCACCCATTTTGAAGGGAACCTGGTTGAAAGGTGGAATGTTGCTTTGTTGGTCAGTTGGCAAGATGACGACACAAACCAATCCACCCATTTTGAAGGGAACCTGGTTGAAAGGTGGAATGCTGCTTTTGTTGGTCAGTTGGCAAGATGACGACACAAACCAATCCACCCATTTTGAAGTGAACCTGGTTGAAAGGTGGAATGTTGCTTTGTTGGTCAGTTGGCAAGATGACGACACAAACCAATCCACCCATTTTGAAGTGAACCTGGTTGAAAGGTGGAATGCTGCTTTGTTGGTCAGTTGGCAAGATGACAACAAAAACTAAATGATCCCATTTTTAACGGAACTTTTAAAAAAAAATTTCACTAAATGACATACCTTTACATTTCTCAAGTTCATGATAATTTTGATGGTAACTAACAAACCAAGCAAACAACAATAAACATGCTTCACATATGAAGCCCAGTGCTCAAGTTCTCTCTCAACAGAAGGAAAAAGTACAGAAGTGCATACAATAAGTACAAAACATTCCAACAGATTTGGAAGAGTACTTTGAAGATGTTGAATGAAACAGAAAATATTGAAACAAGGGACACAGGCGTGGGAGGGGAGAGGAGGTATAGGAAGTGGGGGGAGGGGGTTGGCGTAGGACCAATTGAGTGTTCCATAAGTCCACTATACATGGGGCAATCCCCCCCATTTTGAGGGAACTTGTTTGAAAGGTGGAATGTTGCTTTGTTGGTCAGTTGGCAAGATGACGACAAAAACTAATCCCCCCATTTTGAACTAAACCTGCTTGAAAGTGGGAAAGTGGCCGAGGACTACTCCACTTAATTTGGGGCGCGGATGCAGGTTAGAGGGTAGATTTTTTTTTTGCTCGTTTTTTTTTTTTTTCTTCAACATTTTTAGTTACATTACGAGATTGGGCTATTTTCGACATGTTCCTAAATGTCTCCAGAAAATGATGTATTAATTTCGATGAATTAACAACAAAATTAGACTTACAAGATGTGCTCATATTTATGGACGCGTAAGATTCGGGGTGGATCCGGGATCACGACTCGGACCCAGTTAGGGGGGAAAAAAACCCAACTATTGTAAAGGGCGAGGGGGGGGGGGGGGGGGGGGGGGGGGGGGGGGGGGGGGGGGTTGAGAGGGTTGAGGGGGATATTCTGTCCGACTCGCTGTATAGTATCCAGTAGGTAGGAGCTCTGCAGCTCCCATTATACCAAAATGTATCTGAAAGAATTGAGTTCGGTGCAGAATTGTTTTTTTGACATATTTGTGACGGTTCCAGAGGTGCACAATCGATTCAGGTTGGCTTTGATCAAAGTTATTAAGAGCACTGGGGCCACTTTGTATTGGTGGAGGTCTGCGTTTTTCTCCCGAGTCTTACTTTCTCTCTTCTTTTCTTTTCTTTCCTTTTTTTTTTCCCCTCGCCTTGTTGTCTTCTTCCCAGTCAGCCGCCGTGGGGGTAATCCCAAGATACAGGGTTCATAAATTCCTGAGTACTCTCCAGGATCCGTCGTCATATTTCTGATGTAAACGCTCCTTCCCTCCACCTCAGCCCCCCCTCTCTTCCTGATCTCCGCTCACCTACACCCATGCAGCCCATTTTTTTTCGGTCCTCGCCCTCCGTATAACTCTTCTGTATCTCCTGCGCGCGTGCGCCTGTGTGTGTGTGTGTGTGTGTGTGTGTGTGTGTGTGTGTGTGTGTGTGTGTGTGTTTGTGTGTGTGTGTGTGTGTGTGTGTGTGTGTGTGTGTGTGTGTGTGTGTGTGTGTGTGTGTGTCCACTCATTGTTGTCTCTCCTTATCCTCGCTCTTTTGCTTGATATCACCTTGCCCGTCTCCCGGTAGGTCTCTCCCTCGCCCTCCCCCCCCCCCCTCTCTCTCTCTCTCTCTCTCTCTCTCTCTCTCTCTTCTCTCTTCTCTCTCGCTCTCTCTCTCTCCCCTCTCCCCTCTCTGTTTCCCCCCTCTCTCTCTTCCTCTGTTTCACTCCCTGTCCGTCTCCCCCTTCTTTCGGTCTTGTCCCTCCTCCTCCTCCCCCTTTTTTTTGTTCGTTTGTTTGCCCCCTCCCCCCCCCCCCTCCCTCCACAAACCACTCCCCCCCACTCCTCCGGTTATCGGTCAGTGTTTGTATGGTAGTAAGGAACATAACTGCGAAACCCTCCCGGATTTGTTCTGGAGTTTCCTTAACTTAGGAATTATTCCAAAGAAATCCCTAGTTTAGAAAAACGATCCAGAATTTCAAATTTGCAACAACAACAAAAAAGAGAGAAAAAAAAAAAAACCAAATGTGGATTTCGGGGATACATTTTTGAGTAGAGATGATGGAGTGTTGCAGAATACGGCCCAAATCATAGGTGCCTGGGAATAAGATGCGAGGAAAAAGAACTTCTTTCAAAGCCGTACGTTTGTTTGTCAGCTGAAAACCTAAAGGGTTAGAACCGCTTCCAGTCAAAAAGCCGAAGGGCCCTGCCTTCAGCCCCCTCCCCCTCCCCCCTCCCCCCCCCTCTCCCTTCACTCCCCTGGTACCCGAATGTTGACTGCAGAAGGTTGGTTGGCTGCTGTGGTGGTGATGTTTCACCAGCCGTTGTGTGGGCAGACTCTGAGCCTGAAGCTTGTTGCTGCACTTTGTCACTGTTCATACACTTTATTTTATCGGGATGATTTAGTGATCTCAGAATCACGTAAACTAGATTACCATTAATGCGTGGCGTATCACGCAGTTCATGATGTATACCATTAATGCGTGGCATGTCATACAGTTCATGATGTATACCATTAATGCGTGGCATATCGCACAGTTCATGATGTGTACCATTAATGCGTGGCATGTCACGCAGTTCATGATGTATACCATTAATGCGTGGCATGTCACACACAGTTTATTATGTATAGCATTATTGTGTGGCATGCCGCACAGTTCATGATGTGTACCATTAATGCGTGGCGTGTCGCACAGTTTCATGATGTATACCAATAATGCGTGGCATGTCACACAGTTTTTCATAATGTGTACCATTAATGCGTGGCATGTCACACAGTTCATTATGTGTACCATTAGTGGCATGTCACACAGTTCATGATGTACACCATTAATGCGTGGCATGTCACACAGTTCATGACGTGGCGTGTCGCACACAGTTCATAATGTACACCATTAATGCGTGGCATGTCGCACAGTTCATGATGTGTACCATTAATGCGTGGCATGTCACACAGTTCATGATGTGTACTATTGATGCGTGGCATGCCACACAGTTCATGATGTATACCAGTAATGCGTGGCATGTCACACAGTTCATGATGTGTACCATTAATACGTGGCATGTCACACAGTTCATGATGTGTACCATTAATACGTGGCATGTTTCACAGTTCATGATATACCATTAATGCGTGGCATGTCACACAGTTCATGATATATACCATTAATACGTGGCATGTTTCACAGTTCATGATGTATACCATTAATGCGTGGCATGTCACACAGTTCATGATGTGTACCATTGATGCGTGGCATGTCACACAGTTCATGATGTGTACCATTGATGCGTGGCGTGTCACACAGTTCATGACGTACACCATTAATGCGTGGCGTGTCGCACAGTTCATGATGTGTACCATTAATGCGTGGCGTGTCGCACAGTTCATGATGTACACCATTAATGCGTGGCGTGTCGCACAGTTCGTGATGTACACCATTAATGCGTGGCGTGTCGCACAGTTCGTGATGTACACATTAATGCGTGCGTGTCGCACAGTTCGTGATGTACACCATTAATGCGTGGCGTGTCGCACAGTTCATGATGTACACCATTAATGTGTGGCGTGTCGCACAGTTCATGATGTACACCATTAATGCGTGGCGTGTCGCACAGTTCGTGATGTAAATAACGGGCAGTGTACAAGCAAATGAAGTCTGACGTGTTGAGCATTGTGACGAGAAGCACAGTTAACATTGATATTTTGGCACACCACATAAACCATTGAACAGAGAGAGAGAGAGAGAGAGAGAGAGAGAGAGAGAGAGAGGAGAGAGAGAGACAGACAGAGACAGAGACTGATTCGTATTGATGTGTAAAATCTTAAACTGTGCATTGATATTTTGTAAAAAAAAAAAAAAAAAAAAAAAAAGACGTGACAGATTATCATTGATGTAGACACTCGCTGATGTTAAACCAAAGAATGACAAGATATTGCCTGATATATGCCCAGTTCTGTTGAGGAGTGATGTCCCTTTCCCTACCTCCACCCCCTTCCTCTTCCCCCCCCCCCCCCCTCCCCCAGCTAGCCTTGAAGAGGACTAAACTCCCTGCCCCCTCTCCCCTCTCTCCCCTGCCCCCTCTCCATTTACCTTCCCTGCCTGTCCTATCTTTCTTACATCCCCCCCCCCCCCCCCTCACATCTCTGTCCCTTCGTTTCCTCCCTCCCTCCTTCATTCTTCCTTCTGTCTTGCTGTATTGATTTTCTGTCTGGAGAAAAGGGCGAGAATGGTTCAGATCGAACGTCAACGGCTCTGTGTGTGTGTGTGTTGTGTGTGTGTGTGTGTGTGTGTGTGTGTGTGTGTGTGTGTGTGTAATTCGAACTGATTGATTGATTACTTTTTAAACGGAAAGTTAGTTGACATTTTGATAGGATTTTGTTATGTGCGTCTCTCTCTCTCTCTCTCTCCTCTCTCTCTCTCTCTCTCTCTCTCTCTCTCTCTCTCTGTGCGTGTGTGTGTGTGTGTGTGTGTGTGTGTGTGTGTGTGTGTGTGTGTGCGCGTTGCACGTGCGTGTGTGCGTGCGTGCTTGCATGAGTGCATGCGTGGTGTGTGCGTGCGTGTAGTAGTGTGTGTGTGTACACTGCGTCTGTGTCTTTGCGTGCGTGTGGTGTGTGTGCGTGGTGTGTATGTGTGTGCGTGTGTGTGTGTGTGTGTGTGTGTGTGTGTGTGTGTGTGTGTGTGTGTGTGTGTGTGTGTAGAGGTGGAGAGAGTGCGGTGGTAGTGGTGGACGGAGACTGGAGGAAGAAGAGAAAGAGAGAGAGGGGGGGGGGGGGGGGAGTCAGAATCAGTCTGGGGAGGGGGAAGCTTGTTTATATTATTACTTTTTATTTGTAATGCTTGAGAACTCGGGGGGGGGGGGGGGGGGGGGGGGGGGGGGGGGGGGCGAAAGGAGGGGCCTTTTGGCGGAGGTGAGGGGTGCCTGGTTGATGCTGACAGCAGAAAGGTGGAACTGGATGAGGGCCAGTATGTATGGATGAGGCCTGTATGTATGGATGAGGGCCTGTATGTATGGATGAGGGCCTGTATGTAGACTGCCTGCCGTTGACCTCTATGTAGCTTTCGTTCTTTACTTTCTTTACTACTTTTCTTTTGCTTGCTTTCTTTCTTCCTTCCTTCCTTTCCTTCTCTATCTATTTTTTTTTCTTTGTTATTTCCTCCTTTATTCCTTTTTTTAAACCTTCGTTCACTTCCTTTGTTTCCTGCTTTGTTACTCTCTTTGTTCTTTCCTCCTTTTCTGTTTTAAATCTTTGTTTTGTTCACTTCCTTTCTTTCTTGCTTTGTTACTATCTTTGTTCTTTCCTCTTTCATTTCTTTGGGTTTTTTTTTTTTAAATCTTCGTTCACTTTCTTTCCTTCTTGCTTTGTTACTATCTTTGTTATTTCCTCATTCATTTTTTTTTAATCCTCGTTCACTTCCTTTACTTCTTGCTTGTTTCTTTCTTTCTTTCTTTCATTTCTTTCTTCTTTCTTCTTTTTTCGTTCGCGCTGTTCCTTCTTTATTCACCTCTATCTTTGTTTGTTTGTTTCATTTTTTCTTCTTTTTCTTCCTTTCTGTCTGTCTTTCCTTCTTCTTTCCTTTCTTCCTTTTCCCCTCCTGTCTTCGTTCTTTTTTTCTTTCTTCCTTTTCCCTCCTGTCTTCGTTCCCTTCCTTCCTTTCCTTTTCCTCCTGTCTTCTTTCCTTTCTTCCTCCTTCCCTCCTTTCTTCCCTTCCTTTCTTCCTCCCCCTGTTCTTTCCTTTCTCTTTTTTCTCCTTTTCTTTCCCTTTCCTTTCTTCTCCCCCCTTTCTTCTTTCCTTCTCCTCCTCCTTCTTTCTTTTCCTTTCTTCCTTCCCTTCTTCCTTTTCCCTCCTTCTTCTTCTTTCCCTTTTTCCTTTTCCCCTCCTGTCTTCTTTCCTTTCTCCCTTTTCCCCTTCTCCTCCTTTTCCCTTTTCCTCTTCCTTCCCTTTCCTTTCTTTCTTTTCTTCCTCCCCCTTTCTTCTCTCCTTTCTTCCTTTTTCCCCTCCTCTTCTTTCCTTTCCTTTCTCCTCTTTTCCCTCCTTCCTTTTCCTTCCTTCCTTTCCTTCCCTCCTGTCTTTTCCCTTCCTGTCTTCTTTCCCCTCCCTGTCTCTTTCCTTCCCTAACCCCTCTTCCTTCCTGTCTTTTCTCTCTTTTTCCCCTCCCTTTCTTTCCTGTCTTTTTTCTTTCCTAACCCCTCCTTTTCCCTCCTTCCTTCTTCTCTTCCTTTCTTCTTCTCTTCCTTCCCTCCTTTCCTTCCTTCCCCTTTTCTTTCCTCCCTCTCTTTTTTCTCTCCCTAACCCCTTCCCTTCCCTCCTTTCTTTTTTTCTTTCCTTCCTTCCTCTTCCCTCCTTCTTTTTTCCTTTTTCCTCTCTTCCTCTCCTTCCTTTCTTTCCCTACCTCTCTCTTTCCTTCCCCTCTTTTTTTCTCCTTTGGTCTTTTTTCCCTCCTCTTCTTCTTTCCTTTCTTCTTTTCTCTTTTTCCTTTCTTCCCCCCCCTTTTCTTCTTTCCTTTCTTTTCTTTTCCTTTTCCTTTTCCCTCCTGTCTTTTCTCTCCTTTCCTTTTCTTCCCCTCCTGTCTTCTCTCTTCCTTTTTTTCCTTTTCCTTCCTTTCTTTTTTCTTCTTTTCCTTCCTTCTTTCTTTTGTCTTTTCCTTTCCCTCCTTTTCTCCCCTTTTCCTTCTTTTTTCCTTCCCTCCCTTCTCTTCCCCTCCTTTCTCCCCCTCTTCCTAACCCTTCCTTTTCTTCCTTTCTTTTCTCTCCTTCCTTTTCTTTTTCCCTCCTGTCTTTTCCTCTTCCTCCTTCTCTTTCCCTCCTGTCTTTTCCTTTCTTCCTTTCCCCTCTTTTCCCTCCTTTTCTTTCTCTTCCTTTCCTTTCCTTTTTTTTTTTTTCCTCCCTCCTTTCTTTTCTTCCCTCCTTTCTTCCTTTTTTCTTCTCCTTTTTTTCTCTTCCTCCCTTCCTTTCCCTCCTCCCTTTCCTCTTCCCCCCTCCTGTCTTTTCTCTTCCCCTTTCCCTCTTTTTCCCCTCCTGTCTTTTCTCTTCCTAACTCCTCTCTTTTTCTTTTCCTTCCCTTTTTCCTTCCTAACCCCTCTTTTTTTTCCTTTTTTTTTCTTTCCTTTTCCCCTCTTTTCCCTCCTTCCCTCCTTTCCTCTTCTTCCTTTTTTTTCCTTTCCCTCCCCCTTCTTTTGTCTTCTTTTCCCTTCTTCCTCCTTCTTTTTCTTCCTTCCTAACCTCTCCCTTTTCCTTTCCTTCTTTTCTCTTCCTTTCCCCTCTTCTTCCCTCCTTTCTTTTTTTTTCCTCCCCCTCCCCTTCCCCCTCCTTCTTTCTTCTCTTTTTCCCTTTCTTTCCCCTTCCCCCTTCCTTTTCTTTTCTTTCCTCTCCCTCTTTCCTTCCTTCTTCCTTTTCCCCCCCCCCCTTTTTCCTTTCCTTCTTTTCTTTCCTAACCCTTTCTCCCCCCTTTTTCTTCCTCTCCCCTTCTTTCCCCCTTTTCCCTCCTGTCTTCCTTCCCTGTCTTCCCTCCTTTCTTTTCCCTCCTTTTCCCTCCTGTCTTCTTTCCTTCTCTTCTTTTCTCCCTTTCTCTTTCTTCCTTTCTTTTCTCTTTCCTTTTCCCTCTTTTTCTTTTTTTTTTTTCTTCCTTTCCCCCTTTTTCCTTCTTTTTTTCCTTCCTTCCCCCCTCCTTTTTCTTTCCTTTCTTCGTTTCTCTTTTCCTTTTTCTTCTCTTCCTTGTTTTCCTTTCTTCTTTTCTTTCCCCTTCCTTTCTTTCCCCCTCCTCCTTTCTTTCTTTTCTCTTTTTCTTCTCCTTCCCCCTCTTCTTTCTTTTTTCTCTCCCTTCCCTTTCCTCTTGTTTTTCTTTTTCTTTCCTTTCCCCCTTTTCTTCTTCTTTTCTTTCCCTTTCCTTCCCCCTTTCTTCCCCCCTTCCCTTCTTCCCTTTCCTCCTTCCCCCTTCTCCTTCCCTTCCTTCTTCTTTCCTTTCCTTCCCCTCTTTTTCCTCCCTCTTCCCCTCCTACTCTCCCTTTTCTTCCTCTTTCCTTTCCTCCTCTTTTCCTCCCCCCTTTTTTCTTCTTTTCTTCTTTTCCTTCCTTCCCCTTTCCTCTTTTTTTCCCCCCTTCCCCCCCTTCTCCCCCCTCCTCTTCTTCCTTCCTCTCTCTTTCCTTCCCCCTTCCTCCTTTCCTTCTTCTTCTTCCTTTCTCTTCCTCTCCCCCTCTTCTTTCCTCCTTCTTCCCTCCCTTCCTTTCCTTTCTTTCTTTTTTTTCCTCCCCTCTTCTTTCTCCCCTTCCCCCCCTTTCCCTCCCTTTTTTTTCTTTCTTCCCTCCCGTTCTTCTCTTTCTCTTCTTCTTTTTCCTTCCTCCTTTTTTCTCTTCTTTCTTTTTCTTTTTTCCCTCCCCCCCCTCCCCTTTCCCTTTTCCTTCCTTTTTCCTTCTCCTTTTTCTTCCCCCTTTTCCCTTCTTTTCTCTTTCTTTTTCCCTCCCCTCCTTTTTTCCCCTTTTCTCCTTCTTCTTTCCTTTTCTTCTTCCCTTTTTCTTCTTTCCCCCTTCCCCCCTCTTTTCTTTTCTTTCTCCTTTCCTCCCCCCCTCTTTCTCTTTCTTCTTCTTCTTTTTCTTTTTTCTTTTTCCTCCCCCCTCTTTTCCTTTTTCTTTTTTTTTCCCTTCCTTTTTTCCCTCTTTTCCTTCTTTTCCTTTTTTCTTTTCCTTTCCCCCCTCTTCTTTTCCTTTTTTCTTTTCTCTTCCTTCCTAACTTTTTTCTTTCCTTCCTTTCGTCTTCCTTCCCTTCCCCCCTCTCTTCCTTCCCTTCGTTTCCCTTTCCTTTTCCTTCTTTTCCCTCCTTTTTCTTCCTCCTCTTCCCTCCCCCCCTTTCCCTTCTTTTTTCCTTCCTTTCCTTTTCCTTCTTTCCTTCTTTCCTTTTTCTTCCCCTTTTTTCTTTTCCTTCTTTCGGTTTCCCCTTCCTCTTTCCCCCCCGTTTCCCTCTTTCCTTCCTTTCTTTCCTTTCCCCCCCTTTCTTTTCTTTTTTCTTTCTTCCTTCCTTTCCTTCTCTTTCTCTTTCCTTTTTCCCTTTCTTCTCCCCCTTTCCTCCTTTATTCCTTTTTTTAAACCTTCGTTTTCTTCCTTTGTTTCCTGCTTTTCTTTCCTCTCTTTGTTTCCTTCCTCTTTTTTCTTGTTTTTAAATCTTTGTTCACTTCCTTTTTCCTTTCTTTCCCTTCATTTTCTATCCTTTCCTTTTTTCCTCTTTCATTCCCTTGTTTTTTTTCTTTCTTCTTTCTTTTTTCTTTCCTTCTTTCTTTTTTCCTATCTTCCTTTTTTTTCCTTTTTTCATTTTTTTTCCCCTCTTTCACTTTCTTTTCCTTCTTCCTTGTTCTTTTTTTTCCTTCTTTTTCTTTCTTCCCCTTTCTTTTTCTTTTTTCCTTTCCGCTTTTCCTTCTTTATTCCACCTCTATCTCCCTTTCTTTTTCCTCATTTTCTTCTTTCTTTTCTTTCCTTTCCTTTCCCTTTCCTTCTTTATTTTCCCCCCTCCTTCCTCTCTCTCTTCTCCTCCTTCTCTCTCTCCTCTCTCTCTCCTCTCTCCTCTCCTTTTTAGTTCTTCCTTCCTTTCTGTCTCCTTTTTTTTTTTTTCCCCCTTTCTTCCTTTTCCCTCCTGTCTTCTTTCCTTTCTTTCTTCCTTTTCCCTTTCCTCCTCCTTTTCTTCCTTTCTTTCCTTTTCCCTCCTTCTTCTTTCCCTCTTCTTCCTTCTCCTTCCCCTCCTTCTTTCTTTTCTTCCTTTTCCCTCCTGTCTTCTTTCCTTTTCTTTCCTCCCCCCTCCTGGTCTTCTTTCTCCTTTCTTCCTTTTTCCCCTCCTGTCTCCTTTCCTTCCTCCCCCCCCTTTTTCCTTCCTCTTTTCTTCTTCTTTTCCTTTCCTTCCTTTCCCTTCTCTCCTTCTTTTCTTTCCTTCTTCCTTTTTTTCCCCCTCCCCTTCCCTTTTCCTTTCTTCCCTTCCCCCTCCTTTCCTTTTTCCTTTTTTTTTCCTTTCCTTTCTCCTTTTCCCCCCCCCTTTCTCTCCTTTCTTTTCTCTTTTTCCTTTCCTTTTTGTCTTTCCTTCCTTTCTTCTTCCTCTCCCCTCCCCCCCTTCTTCTTTCCTTTCCCTTTCCTTTCTCTCTTCCCTTCCTTCTTTTCCTTCTCTTTCCCCCCTTCCTCCCTTTCTTTTTCTCTTCTTTCCCTTTCTTTCCTCCCCCTCCTTCTTTCTCTTTCTTCTTCCTTTTCTCCCCCTTTCTTTTCTTCCCTTTCTTTTTCCTTTCCTTCTCCCTCCTGTCTTCCTCTTTCCTTTCTTCCTTCCCCCCCCCTTCCTTTCTTCTTTCCTTCCTTCCCTTCTTCCCTTCTTTCCTTTTTCCTTTCCTTTCTTCCCCCCTTTTTCTTTTTCTTTCCTTCTTCTTCTTCTTGTCTTCTTTCCCTCCCCTCTTTCTGTCTTCCTTTTCCTTTTCTTTTCTTTTTTTCCCTCCCTCTTTCTTCTTTCCTTTCTTTCCTCCCCTCTCCCCCCTGTCTTTCTTTCCCTCCTTTCTTCCTTTTCCTTCCTTTCCCTCCTGTCTTCTTTCCTTTCTTTCCTTTCTTCCTTTCTTCCTTTCCCTGTCCTTCTTTCTTTCCCTTTCTTCCTTTTCCCCCTCCTGTCTTCTTTCCTTTCTTTTCCTTTTCCCTCCTGTCCTTCTTTCCTTTCTTCTTTTCTTTTCCCCCCCCTCCCTCCTTCCTTCTTTTTTTCCTTTTCTTTCCTTTCTTCCTTTCTTCCTTTCCTTTTCCTTTTTCTTCCTTTTCCCCTCCTGTCTTCTTTCCTTTTCTTTTCCTTTTTCCCCTCCTGTCTTTCCTTCTTCTTTCCTTCTTCCTTTCTTCCTTTCTTTTTCTTCTTTCCTCTTTCTTTCCCCCCCTCTTTTCCTTTCCTTTTCTTCCTTTCCCTCCTCTCTTCTTTCCTTTCTTCCTTTCCCCTCCTTTCTTCTTTTCCTGTCTTCTTTCCCTTCCTTTTGTCTTCTGTCTTCTTTTCTGTCTTCTTTCCTCCTTTTTCCCTCCTTCTTTTCTTTCTTGTCTTTCTTTTCCTTTCTTTTCTTTCTTCTTTTCTTTTCTTCCTTTTCTTTCTTCTTTTCCTTTCTTCTCCTTTTTCCCACCTGTCTTCTTTCCTTTCTTCCTTTTCCCTTTCCCCCCTGTCTTCTTTCCTTTCTTCCTTTTCCCCTCCTTCTTTTTTTCTTCTTCCCCCTCCTGTCTCTTCCTTTCCTTTTTGTCGTTCGCTTCTTCTCCTTTCTTCCTTTTCTCCCTCCTTCTTCTTTTCCTTTCTTCCTTTTTCCTTTCTTGTTTTCCCTTTTCCCTCCTTCCTTCTTTCCTTTCTTCCTTTTCCTTTTCCTCCTTTTCTTTCCTTTCTTTTTCCTTTCTCTTTTCCCTCCTGTCTCTTTCCTTTCTTCCTTTCCTTTCTCCTCCGTCTTCTTTTTTCTTCTTCTTTCCTCCCTCCTTCTTCTTTCCTTCTTCCTTCCTTTTCCCTCCCCTCTCGTCCTTTTTTTTCTTTCTTTTCCCTCCTGTCTTCTTTCTTTCTTTCTCCTTCCTTTCTCTTCTTTTTTTTTTTCCTTTCCCCTTCTTTCCTGTCTTCTTTCCTTCCCTTCTCTTCTTTCCTTTCTTTCCTTTTTTCCTCCTCTTTCTTTCTTTTTCCTTCCTGTCCCTTCCTTCCTTCTTTCCTTTTCCTTTTTCCCCTTTCCTTCCTTTCCTTTCCTTTTTCTTCCTTTCCCCCTGTCTTCTTTCCTTTCTTCCTTTCTTTTCCTTTCCTTCTTCCTTTTCCCTCCTGTCTTCTTCCCTTCTTCCTTTCCTCCTTTTGTTCCTTTTCCCTCCTGTCCTTTTCTTTCCTTTCTTTCCTTTCTTCCCACCTGTCTTTCCTTTCTTTCATCCATTCATCCGTGCCGTCGATCCTTCTTTTTATTTCACCTTCCTTTTCTGTTTTTTTTTTTTTTTTTTTCATTTCTTTTCCTCTCTTCTCCTCGTGTTCTCCTCCTCCAGGATTCTCTTCATTCTTCTTCTTCATTTTTCTTTCTCTTTCATTCCTCTCTGTTGACATTCTTTTCATTCCTTCGTTTTTTTTTTTTCTGTTTTCTGTTTTCGTTTTTTATTTAATTGATAAAAAAAGAAATCTTTCATTCTTTTGTTCCTTTTTTCAAGTTCTTCTGTTTGTTGTCGATCTTTGGATTTTTCATTGTTCCCATCTTTCTTCCATTGCAGTTCTTGTTTTCTTTTACTGTTTTATTTTTGAATCTTTCATCCTTCGTATTTCTATTGATTGGATCTTTCATTCTTCCTGTTTTTCTCATCATTTTTTGAAAAAAAAAAGTTCCACTTTTTCTGTCATTCTTATCTGTGAACAGACAAAACAGACAAGACAGGACGGGGCTACAACAACAAGAACAAGAACAACAACAACAACAAACAATACATTGTCTCTATCGAATGTGCGCTGGGTCGATGTAACGTAAAGAAAAAAGGAGGAAAGAGCAGACGTCTAAACAAACAAACAAACAAAAAGCAACAACAGCAATGGCAAGAGAATAAGAAAAAGCAAAAACAAAAACAGTAAAAGTGTGACACTGGAAAACCATCTTTTGCAGCAAATGGATCCCATTGAACTCTTTCAAAATGCAAATGAAAGGAGATCCATTGTCGTCCCGCAAAGAAGCTTTGAAAACATGGAGATCCGGGCACGGGAATGTGAACAGAAAGTGGGTGGAATTGAAACAACAACAACAACAACAACAACAACAACATACATAATTCAAAGAACGTGTGTGTGTGTGTGTGTGTGTGTGTGTGTGTGTATGTGTGTGTGTGTGTGTGTGTGTGTGTGGGTGGGTGTGTGTGCGTGCGTGCGTGCGTGCGTGTGTGTGTGTGTGTGTGTGTGTGTGTGTGTGTGTGTGTGTGTGTGTGTGTGTGCGCGCGCGCGCGTGTGTGCGTGCGTGCGTGTGTGCGTGCGTGTGTCCTATTATTTTATCAGGGTGTGTGTAGGGTGGAGAGTTCATTGGGGTGGGGGAACGCTTTAAAGTGAACTGGTCAAAGCAGGTTTCCCTTGGCGGATTGCGTTGTGCTCAAATGTCCGGTTAGCTCGTCAAACACGATATATGTAACAATAGAAAGGAGGGGAGGGAGGGGGAGGGGGAAGGTGGAAAGTGGAGAGGCATACCGAGTATGTGTGGACAGCGCTGGTCTGGGGGTGAAAAGCGTGGGGAATGATTAGCATCATGTTGCCATGGAGAAGGACAGCAGCACTGTTTCTGCCTCAACGTCATTTTCCCTACCCAGCCTCCCCCCCCCCCCCCCCCCCCCCCCCCACCCCCCCCCCCCCTTCCTCTCGTCTTCCCTCTTCCCCCCCCCGTTTTCTCTCTCCCGCTCTCTCGCTCCATCCCCGCCCCCTCAGATGCAGAGAGTTGGGTTCATCTATTCAGTTTTGAAATGGAGAGAAGAAGTATTGGTGGAATTGGTGGACCGAAGCCTTGTGCGTGCGTGGTGTGCGTGCGTGCGTGCGTGCGTGCGTGTGCGCTCGCGCGCATGGTTTTGCGGGCACGCACGCTTTGGTTAAAGCGCACATTGAACGGTGACCTTATATCCCCCTAATATTTCACAGACAAGGCCGAGGCGGGCCGGCGACGATGAAAAAGGAGCCTCCTTGTCTTGACTGGTTTGCAATGTTCTAGAACGAAGAGAGTTGTCTGTGCAGTGGAAGATGTGAACGTTCGTTTTGGGTCACTGTCACTGTGGGTGAACGTTTATTTTGTGTCGCTGTGGTGAACGTTCATTGTGTGTCACTTTAGTGAACGTTCATGTTGTGTCACTTTGGTGAACGTTCATGTGTGTCACATTAGTGAACGTTCATGTTGTGTCACTGTGGTGAACGTTCATGTGTGTCACTGTGGTGAACGTTCATTGTGTGTCACTGTGGTGAACGTTCATGTCGTGTCACTGTGGTGAACGTTCATTGTGTGTCACTGTGGTGAACGTTCATTGTGTGTCACTTTAGTGAACGTTCATGTTGTGTCACTTTGGTGAACGTTCATGTTGTGTTACTGTGGTGAACGTTCATGTGTGTGTCACTTTAGTGAATGTTCATGCTGTGTCACTTTGGTGAACGTTCATGTTGTGTCACTGTGGTGAACGTTCATTGTGTGTCACTGTGGTGAACGTTCATGTTGTGTCACTTTGGTGAACGTTGTGTCACTGTGGTGAACGTTCATGTTGTGTCACTTTGGTGAACGTTCATTGTGTGTGCCACTTTGGTGAACGTTCATTGTGTGTCACTTTGGTGAACGTTCATGTGTGTCACTTTGGTGAACGTTCATTGTGTGTCACTGTGGTGAACGTTCATTGGTGTCACTTTGGTGAACGTTCATGTTGTGTCATTTTGGTGGACGTTCATTGTGTGTCACTGTGGTGAACGTTCATGTTGTGTCACTTTGGTGAACGTTCATGTGTGTGTCATTTTGGTGGACGTTCATTGTGTGTCACTGTGGTGAACGTTCATGTTGTGTCACTTTGGTGAACGTTCATTGTGTGTCACTTTGGTGAACGTTTATGTCGTGTCACTTTGGTGAACGTTCATGTCGTGTCACTTTGGTGGACACAGCTTGGACTCCGGTGCCCTGTTAGTCCGCCCAGACTACAACAAGAGACAGTTGTTTCAACATGACCCCCCCCCCCCCCCCCCCCCCCCCCTACACCCAATAAGGCCACGTACTCAGACGAGGACATTCGAAGTCCGTGGCTTGCTCTCATTGAGGGTAGAGGTGGGGGTGGGGGTGAGGAGTGCGGGTCTCTCCCCCCCCCCGCCCTCCACCTGTCACCATACTTTAAGCGTTGATCAGCACGCACGCACACGAAAGCACGCCTGCACGCCCGCATGCACACACCCACATATAGACACAACACACACACACACACACACACACACATACACACAAACACGCGCAGAGAGAGAGAGAGAGAGAGAGAGAGAGAGAGAGAGAGCGCAACACAACTCAGCAACACACTCAGGAAGAAGAATATAAGGGGGGTGTGGGGGGAGAAAAGTGGAGGTAAACTATGGCAGCGAGGTTTGAGATCAGTGCGATGAAATCAATACAACCTAGTAGGTCTGTGTCTTGAGCAAGATTTGCCAATGTGAACGTGGCACGTCAAGGCTCGCTACTGGCTTGGTCTGGTGGGGTGGGGGGGGGGGGGGGGGGGGGGGGGGGGGGAGGAGAGGTCATCATTACTCAGTTTAAAGGCTTTGCGTGCTTGTGGTAAACATTTCATTAATTTTGATCTTCCATTTTGTTATATTATTATCCCTTCTGGGGCGTAGAGAAAGGGGATGGGGGTGGGGGTGGGGGGTGGGGGGTGGGGGGTACGTTGCAGATCTCGGTATTTTGGATATGGTTCTGGTGTAAGATTGAAAAAATGATATCAGTGTGATCTGTGCTTATGTGTAACAGCCGAAACGATAGACTATGGCAGCAGCTTTCCTGAAGCAGTGAAGGGAACAGCTTTAGAGCACTGTTACAGTCTGATAGAGAGCAGTGAAGAGAACAGCTTTACAGCACTGTTTACAGTCTGACAGAGAGCAGTGAACAGAACAGCTTAAGAGCTCTGTTACAGTCTGACAGAG
>JADBJO010002223.1:217500-227500 GCA_016801955.1 Conus betulinus
TTCGTTCTCAGGCGTTTAATATGCCAAACTCGTTTTTTCTTTGTCGATGAGGTTTCTCTTTCTCTGCATCCTCGCACGCTTTCTTTGTGTGTATTATTATGGACGATTTCGTGTGTGTGTGTGTGTGTGTGTGTGTGTGTGTGTGTGCGTGCGGCGCGCGCGCGCGCGCGTGGTGCGTGCTTGTGTGCATGCGTGCGTGCGTGCATGCGTGAGTGAGTGTGTGTGTGTGTGTGTGTGTGTGTGTGTGTTTAGAAAGACGGAGTGTTCTTGCCAGCAGGAATGTCATGGTGAGGGGAGGTCACTTTTACAAATATTACGAACATCGGAAGGTTTGGAAAAACATTTGAGAAATGCTTTTTCCCCTTGGTATAAGCTTGGAGTTAGGCTAGGCTTTAAGTGTACGATTATATACCGTGTGTGTGTGTGTGTGTGTGTGTGTGTGTGTGTGTGTGTGTGTGTGTGTGTGTGTGTGTGTGTGTGTGTGTTTGCACAAATTCGACCAAGCCTTCAGCACGGCAGATTTTATGTTTTGCCCAAGAATGCATGACCGAACGTTTTTCAGACGAACAGCGAACAAGAAGAACGTTTTTTCAGACGAACAGCGAAAAAGCAGTCCATCATACTTTGATAATTAGGATTATTTCACGCTCACGCACGCACGCGCGCGCGCGCACGCACGCGAACGCACAGCACACACACACACACACACACACACACACACACACACACACACACCACTCACTCTCTCTCACTGTCCTCATTCCTCTCTCTTCTTCTCATCTCACAAATCTCACTCATTCACTCATTCACTCACCACCACACACTCTCTCTCACCCTCGCTCTCCTCTCTCCTCTCTCTCTCTCTCTCCCTCTCTCTCTCTCTCTCCCTCCCTCACTCGCACTCTTCTCTCGTCTCTCTCTCTCCCAGGACTCTCTCTCTCTCTTCTCTCCTCTCTCTCACTCTCTTCTCCTCTCCTCTCTCTCTCTCTCTCTCTCTCTCTCTCTCTCTCTCTCTCTCACACACACTCCCTCTCCTCTCACACACCACACACACACACACACACACACACACACACACACACACACGCACGCACGCACGCACAAAGGAATAACTACACCCCCACCCCACCCTCAATGATTTGCTTCCATTCATTATTTGGAATGAAGTGAGCTGACTGTTCTCATTTCTATTATCATCATTTCTTTTGCCACTGCTGCTGCTGGTAATGATGAGTTTTTTTTTAAAGTTCTTAATTCCGACTGGCTAATGCTATCAGCGGAGGCTGAAGGCCAAATGTGACTGCAGCACTGGTCATAGGACAGTGTGTGACTGTGTTTTATTGATAACATCATCACAGATCGGTGGCATGTCTACTGTCGTGGCAATGATATGTGATGCATGTTATTTTCTTATTGATAACATCATCACAGATCGATGGCATGTCTACTGTCGTGGCAATGATATGTGATGCATTGCTATTTCTTATTGATACATCATCACAGATCGATGGCAATTCTACTGTCGTGGCAATGATATGTGATGCATGTTATTTCTTATTGATACATCATCACAGATCGATGGCATGTCTACTGTCGTGGCAATGATATGTGATGCATGTTATTTCTTATTGATACATCATCACAGATCGATGACACATCTGCTGTCGTGGCTATTGATATCTAATGCTTATCGGTGCTAGACCTCGGACCAGTTTAAGGGGGGAAAGCAGAATTGTTCCCCTTGATGGCCTGGACCTGAAGTGGCCGGGGTCATTCGGGAACTGCGAGAGTCAAGGTGTAAGTGGGTCGGTCTGTTTGCCAGATTACATTATTAGTTTTGTTATGATTACTGTTTTCAAACCGTGCAGATGCGTAGGAAATTTTGTTTTTGACTTTCCTGCCGTGGATTAAAGTCAGAATCAACGTGGCTGCAGAGAGAGAGAGAGAGAGAGAGAGAGAGAGAGAGAGAGAGAGAGAGAGAGAGAGAGAGAGAGAGAGAGAGACTGAGACTGTGTGCGTGCGTGTGTGTGTGTGTGTGTGTGTGTGTGTGTGTGTGTGTGTGTGTGTGTGTGTGTGCGCGCGCGCGCACACACACACACACACACGTGTTTTATATACATGTGAAAGGCGTGAATACGTCCACCCAGTAAATTGGTGTTGTGTATGTGAGAATTCATGTGTCTGCGTGGGGGTGTATTGTGGGAAGGAAGGCAGCTGTGCATGTGAACACACTCGCAGAAGAGCTCATGAATCCGTGGCATGAGCATGTGTATGGGGAGATGAGAGATACCTTGTGTTTGGGAGAGAGAGAGAGAGAGAGAGAGAGAGAGAGAGAGAGAGAGAGAGAGAGAGAGAGAGAGAGAGAGACAGACAGACAGACAGACAGACAGACAGACAGACAGACAAGAGAAAAGACAGAGAGAGTGCGAGGCATCATCACATCTTCCATCAAAGCAGCACGCACTTGGCTGAAGCGTGTGGTTGCCCCCAGTCTCCATCCGTGGTCTGTAGAAAAGGTTTTGGCTCTGCCGTGCCAGAGACCGCCCCCAACCCCATAACACCAGCGGGTCCATGGAAGAATCCAAGACTGCCACGGCCTGTGGTGGAAGGTGAGAGCTGGAATGCCATGGCCCCCCATGCTCACCAGGGGGGCGCTCTTGTTTTCTTTGTGCATGGGAACAAAATGGCGGAACATATTTGGAAAAGAACGGATTTTCGGAAATATTTTCCTTTTTTTGCCGCCGGCTCTGTAAAACTGTAGCGTAAGTATGATAAACGCCGAGCATTCGGCTCTGACTGTTTTAGCTGGTTTTTGTATCTCTCATTTCGCCAACTCACTTTTCATTCTACCTTTCCCGTTCTCGCCCCCCCACCCTTTCCTGGTCGTATGTTGCTCGTTTGGATATTCATGTCGAAAATGTCATGTTAAGCGGAAAGGAGGTGATAAGATTCTGGGGCTGGGCTTTGTGGTGTTTGGGGATGCGAGATGCTCTCTCTCTGTCTGTCTCTCTCTGTTTGTCTGTCTCTCTGTATGTCTGTCTGTCTCTCTCTCTCTCTCTCTCTCTCTCTCTCTCTCTCTCTCTCTCTCTCTCTCTCGCTGCAAATTTCTGTACGTCTGGGTGTATGGAAGAATCACAATACGTGTTGTGTAGATTGCCTAATTGCATTGTTCTTAGATTCTTCGGTTCCGTTCTTTTCCCCCCCCCCCCCCCCCCCCCCCCACCTTTCTTTTTGATTTATTTACAGATTTAAGATTTTTTACAATTTTTTCCCATTAATTGTTTTAGCATTTTTCTTTCGCTTTTTCAGATCAATGTTGATGCATTTTCGGCCGATATGTTTACTGTTGTACACATTTTCCGTCACCGAGCACACAGCTAGCTTGCTTGTTGCTGCTTCAGTTCAGTTGTTTGTTTATACACGCATTCTTCACCAATAAAGGAACGCCTAAAAAGAGAAAGACGCTGGGTTGTTCAGACACGTCATTGTGTGTGAGTTTTTTCTTTTTCTCTCTGCCTCATTTATTCATGACTATGTTTGTGCTGGTCGGGCTGCGTGGGTTCTGTGCATTTCCTGGTCTTGGGGAATATGAGAGTTTTGGCTCCTGTTGGGGTGCCAGTGGTGAGTAGTTCGGGTGATGACGTCATATTGCATGGAATGGGTTTTTTCTTTTTCTTTCTTTTTTTGGTGTTAAAGAAATTTCGTTCAGTAACAAACCCACACATATTTATATATTTATTTTTACTATTTCATTTCTTTTTCTTCAAATACAGCTTGGCTCTTAAAATAAACGATGACGCAGTGCAACCTGACTGCTTCCCTTGAATACTAGAAGAAGGGGCATCTGAACTATACTATATGCACTTGTATGCACGTCCTCAATGCTGTTTACATGTACATGATCATTCCTTGTCACGCTGAAGCAGAACTTGTTGTTTTGTCGATGTGCCCACATGCTCCCACACTAGCCTCTGTGCAGAAAGGGGAGGGGGTGGGGGGTGGTTAGGAAGGATAAGTTAAAGATGTTGGGAAAGAAAAGCCAACGCTGAGGTGAGTCGAAAATCTAAACAAGACTGTGTGTGTGTGTGTGTGTGTGTGTGTGTGTGTGTGTGTGTGTGTGTGTGTGTGTGTGTGTGTGTGTGTGCTCTGTCTCTCTCACTCTCTGTATGTCTGTCTGTCTGTCTGTCTGTCTGTCTGTCTCATTGTCTGTCATTCAGACAGACCTGAGAGCGTGGGCCAATCTGACCAGGAGTACAGAGGGAGCACTGGGACAAAACGTCACCCAGATTGTTTGTACAACTTCGCATTCCGCGCACAATCTCGGATTCATACACACTGATGTCTGCGAATTTTGAAAGGAATTTTTAAGGTAACTCCGCTGGTTTACATGGTCAAATTACAAGACAAAGCACGACGCGTTTCGACCTCGTATGCCTTCTTCAGGCAAGATAAACAACATAATGGACAATGAAAACGAAGAACGATCACTCATCTTCTCGAACAATGTCTGCGTTTCTTGAACTAGACTCTATTTGGTTATTTATAGGTGTCTGTACGCGCGCCAGCGCATCTATTTATTTATTTGTGTTGGAGAAGTGGCAGATAGCTAGTACTACTTTGGAGAGAAGAGGAGAGGAGAGAAGACCCGAGGGAGCGTGGTAGGGAAGAACGAATGAAGAGGTGTGTGTGTTGGGGGTGTGGGGAGGGAGGGATGAACTTGGGGAGGTGTGGTGTGTGTGTGTGTGTGTGTGTGTGTGTGTGTGTGTGTGTGTGTGTGTGTGTGTGTGTGTGTTTCGCACAGCGTTACACCATACTGCGCTTCCCTCGTCGAGGGGGCGCGCGTGCTGGATGTATGTGTATATGTGTGTGTTTGTGTGTGTGTGTATGTGTGCATGCGTGTGTGTATGTATGCGTGTGTGTGCGTGCGTGCGTGTGCGTGCGTGCGTGCGTGCGTGCATATGTGTGTGTGTTGGGTGTGTGTGTGTGTGTGTGTGTTGTGTGTGTGCGCGCGCGCGCGCACGTGTGTACATGCGTGTGTGTGTGTGTGTGTGTGTGTGTGTGTGTGTGTGTGTGTGTGTGTGTGTGTGAGAGAGAGAGAGAGAGAGAGAGAGAGAGAGAGAGAGAGAGAGAGAGAGAGGAGAGAGAGCGATCCAGGGTATTTATGATCGACGCCTCTGCAGCAGTTGAAGGACGAGGGGGGAAGGAGAGTGAGGAGTGACGACGCCGTGGGCCTCGCCAGCCGAGCTGTTGTCAGTCCATCCCTCCATCCCCTCTCTCTCCCAGTCCGGCGCGTGGTTGTAGTCGTGGCTGTGCATATGTGTGTGTGATGTGTGTTGTTGTTCGGGCCTTTCATCATTCAAGGTACCAGCGGGGGGTTAGTTAGACCCCCGTAACGGATGGCCCCCCGACCACGCTGCTTTGGCGGAAAAGTGAGATTATGAATGTGGTGTGTTACACAGGGACGAGCTTTGCAGTGTCTTGTGTGTCATCATTATTTTGTGATCAGTTCTCGTTCTTGGCTGTCAGCGTGCGTGCCTCTCTTGACTGTCTCCGTGTCATGTCATTCTGTCTGTCTGAGTGTCTGTCTGTCTGCCTGCCTGCTCTGTGTCTGTCTGTCTAACTGACTGTGTGTGTGTGTGTGTGTGTGAGAGAGAGAGAGAGAGAGGGTGAGTGGAGAGAGAGTGAGAGAGAGAGAGCGAGAGAGAGAGAGAGAGAGAGAGAGAGAGAGAGAGAGAGAGAGAGAGAGAGAGAGAGGAGAGAGGGAGAGAGGGGGGGGGGTTGTGATGGGGTCCGACAATCGGAGGTAGATGGCGACATCCCAGTTCCCACGTGATGGTGGCGATTATGTGAGGTAACTTGTCACTGTTATTTCAAAAGAGAGGAGAGAGAGAGAGAGAGAGAGAGAGAGCTTTGGGAGAGAGAGAGAGAGAGAGAGGAGAGAGAGAGAGAGAGAGGTCGATAAGTCTTAATATATTGCTTCTTTTTCTTATCGCGCGGTGAGTGGCGGCCGTGCATGTGAATGTGTGTGTGTGTTGTGTGTGTGTGTGTGTGTGTGTGTGTGTGTGTGTGTGTGTGTGTGTGTGTGTGTGTGGTGACGTCAGTGATACGTATATGTGGACCCGCAGATTTATTTTAGGGAATAGATAACAAGGAGCTCTCTCTGTGTCCCTCCCTCTCCCCCTCTCTATGTCCCTCCCTCTCTGCACACACCCCTCACACCCACACCACACTCACACACACACCCACACACACAGGGTGCCCCCCCCCAGCATGTGAATGTGCGCGTGTGCTATCTACAGGGTCCACACACAGAGGAGTAAGTGTGGGACGCCCGAGTACATAGAGGACGTCAGTGCAGAGTGCGATGTGAAGGAAACTGTACAGTTAGGGAGGGGAGTGGAGAGTAGGAGCTCTCTCGAGGAGGCAGGAGGTAAGGGGGGCGAGATAGGTAGGAGGCACTCTCACAGAAAGGAACTTTAGTCTCGGGCTGTCCACAACAGGAACCGTGTTCAGCACGTACACGTGAGTGACACACACAAGTACATCACAGGGGGCTACCTCGTCTGTAGACGTTAGAGAGAGAGAAAGTTTACAGTAATGTGAAGGAAAAGTACCTGAGGGCGGTGGTGGATGAGATAGGTTACAGGGGAGGGGGAACAGACTAGACCGTCTGGTTCCAGACGAGACGTGTTCCGTATGAACGTGCTTGAAATTAAGGACATTCACTGTGGCTACCTTCTACTGCAGACGTTAGAAGAGCAAACGAAGATTGACGGAACATCCTACTTGACGTTTTCTGACTTGTTTTGCGCGTGGCAAGGAGAATTGAAGTGCTCTGTTTGAAAACAAACAAACAAAAAAAAGCAAAGTGTGAAGCTTAATCTTTGACCAGTGTAATCATTTTCGTTGAAGCGGTCTTTCGTGACCTTCCCCTTTTTCCCCCCCAGATTTTTTTTTCCACTTGTTTTTAAAGCTGGAAGCACACTTGTTGCAAAACCGTTTTGGCCGACGTCAAAAAACGGTCGTTGTGGCGTATAAAAACGAGTTGTTAATGTTTTTGTACGCGATCCCTCCTCCTGTTTTATGTTTCTCACCACCCCTCCCCTCCCCCAGTATTTTTCACACTGTGTTATATACGCTTTTTTTGGAAGAGCCTTCCCAGTACGGTCTACCCTGGGGAATCCCACGTTTTCCCTACAATTGAAAACTGGTCGATCGAATCGATCTTGGAGGTGGGGTGATGGTTTGTACAGATTCTCCCAGAGAGGCCTGCCCCGTGGAGGTTTTGTGTTATTTTTTATTTTTTTATTTTTAAACACCGGAAAACCGCTTTGATCTTGCCTCTTTTTGCAAAAACGTCATCTGCTCTACGATAGGCATCACCCCCACCCCTCCCCCCCCCCCCCCACCCCCCTGCCCCCTCTCTGAAGTTTGTTCAAAATTTCAAAAATTTCCGCCTTTCCCCAGGATATTTACTAACGATTGTCAGTCTGCAGAAGGGTTGCTATTGCAACTGACAGCTCATCATTTCCTGTTGCAAATGTGTTCTGATAGTATTCCTCTTCACAGCTCTGTCTACACTGCTGACCCTCGCGGCGGTGGTTGGGAACATCAAGATAATCTGTGAGTCAAAACCTACAGACTTCCCATCTACACTGCTGTCGTCACAGCGATTGTTCTGAACCTCAGAAGAATAATCTGTGAGCATAAACCTACAGACTTTCCATCTACACTGCTGACGCCACAGCGCGTATTGGGAACCTCAGGATAATCTGTCAGTCCAAACCTACAGACTTTACATCATCACTGCTGACCTCAGGGCTTGTTGGGAACCTCAGAAATAATCTGTCAGTCCAAACCTACAGACTTTACATCAACACTGCTGACCTCAGGGCTTGTTGGGAACCTCAGAAATAATCTGTCAGTCCAAACCTACAGACTTTACATCAACACTGCTGACCTCAGGGCTTGTTGGGAAACCTCAGAAATAATCTGTCAGTCCAAAACTACAGACTTTACATCAACACTGCTGACCTCAGGGCTTGTTGGGAACCTCAGAAATAATCTGTCAGTCCAAACCTACAGACTTTACATCAACACTGCTGACCTCAGGGCTTGTTGGGAACCTCAGAAATAATCTGTCAGTCCAAACCTACAGACCTTCCATCTACACTGCTGACCTCACAGCGCTTGTTCTGAAACTCAAGATAATCTGTCAGTCCGAACCTACAGACCTTTCCATTCTTTAGGACTCCCTTTCTGTCCTGGAAGCCATAGTTGGCTGTCACCGTAACCGCCCCTGAATTCTGGAACTTGAAAAAAAATACTTATCTGATATGTGATTGTTACAAGATTATTCTTGCATGGGTTCTCTGTCGTGGGGGGTTCTACGTCGTGTTAGTATTCGAAGCATTGAGAGTGGTACTCATATCGTCACGAATGCCACAGATGGAAGAAAATGGCCAGACCATTTATACCCGGCTGAGATCTAAATTTCAAAGTTCATAGTTGTTTCAGACACGAGATAGAATCCATGCAAGAATAATTTTGTAACAATCATATTGGAGTGATCCATCACAAGACAGGCAACATGGAACCTCCTCATCTTTTAGATGCTAGGGGGTGCAGAAACAGCGCTCCGTGTGTAATCTGTACAGAAGTGTTTCTTCTTCACGGCCACCAGGGGTAGAGAACAGGAATTCTTTCAAGTTAGAATACATATGAAAAAGTACATCAGTGTCTCCCAGAAGAGACAGAGAGCTGGAACTTCCATGACATTAGACAGAAACTTTTTACAGCACATTCCACGTAGACCTTGTTCAGGGATGTTCGAACGGGTGTGATTTAGGAGTTTCTTAAAGAGACACAGTTTTTCATTTGATCGAAAATGTGTGTGCAGTAAGTTCAGTGTATGGGGATTTCATATTGTTTGAAAGAAGCTGTATATCTATCTATCTATTTATCTATCTATCTATCTATCTATCTATCTATCTATCTATCTATCTATCTATCTATCCTGTCTGTCTGTCTGTCTGTCTATCTATCTAATCTGCAATCTGTCCTTGTCATGCATACATTATTTCAGCACATATCATTCATACTGACAATTCAACATAGCAACATCGTAATCTAATTCTACAATGATAAGCAACTATTCATAAAAGTACTAATGAGAGATGGGGGATGGTAAAACAGAAGGAAACTTACAAAAAAACAAAAACTAGAGGTCAGAGAGAGAGGTCAGAGGAGGGTGGGGGAAGAGAGAGAATGGGGGGTAGGGGAGGGAAGGGGGATGGTAGACAGAGTGGGAGTGGGGATGAGCGATGTTCACAGAAGACTTTGCGAATGGGGCGCTAATCATTTTAATCGAATAATTAAATTACTGAGACATAAAATGTTTATGCAAATGTTTCTTGAAAAGTTTTAAAGTATTCGTATTTTGTAGATTCGGTGGAAGTGAGTTCCAGACATATGGTCCAGAGTAAGCTAGGCTTGTTTTGTATAGATCAATGCGTGGGTAGGGAAGAAGGAATTTCGTCGAGCCAGAAAAGCTGTTCGATCTTGTAAAAAGGGCATTGATATAACATGGCATAGTATCTGTCAAGATTGTAAACATAAATGATGCCTTGTTGATTCCAGTTGCTTATTCAGAGGAAGTATGTTCAGCGCTGAGCGTAATTGATACGTGACATTATGTGTGCATTGAAGAAAAGTTTAAGCACATTACTGTTGACGTAGCGCTTTAATTGAGATAACAGGAAAAGGTGTTTTGAGACTACCTTGCATACGTTATTGAGATGAGATTGCCATTTCAATTCTTTATCTATCGTTTACCCTAAAACACGATGCTCATCTACCTACCTGCTCGATCGAAGTGCCATTCACTGAAGTTTTAGGCAAAGAGGAGTCAACTGGTGTTTTTGGCGGGTATCTATAATCATAGATTTGGTTTTGGGCTGGGTGTATGACCATTGAGTTTGAATGACACCAGTCTGACACG
>JADBJO010002223.1:235000-240000 GCA_016801955.1 Conus betulinus
GTGTGTGTGTGTGTGTGTGTGTGTGTGTGTGTGCGCGCGCGCGCGCACGTGCGTGCGTGTGTGTGTGTGTGAGCGCGCGCGCGCGCGCGCGCGAGTATGAATAAGAGAGAGAGAGAGAGAGAGAGAGGAGAGAGAGAGGAGAGAGAGAGAGAGAGGAGACGAGAGAGAGAGAGAGAGAGAGAGAGAGAGAGAGAGAGAGAGAGAGAGAGAGGGGTTTCTTAGCAGTGCCTGTCGTTCGGAAATCATTGTTACCGTCAGTGGAGACTTTGCCTTTTTTTTTTTGATCTGACTGATGCATAATGTTTACCAAGAAGAAGCAGTTGTTTGTGAATCCATCCTGTCATTAGACTTAGATAGCCCATGAGTCACAGAGAAACGTTTTTTTTTTTTTAATCCCTACCCATGATAGCACATCAGTCACAGAGAAACGTATTTTCATCCCTACCTATGGGGGTGGGGAGGGGGGTGGGGAGGTTCAATGTCTGTTAAAATCCGTTTTGCAGATGGGTTTTGGAAACAGAAATGCTCAGTAACATCCTTAGTGGTCGAACAACAATCGCATGAAACGGAATGGCGTGCACCCAACTTTTGTCGCAGAATGTGTAAGTAGGATGAATATGATGTACTGGGTTCCTCTGCAAGCCACGCAATCGCACTTCAGTGGTTGCCAGCCTCGGAGGAATCCATACGTAGCCATTAAAGTGAGATGCTGTGTGTCGAAGGCCGACAGCGTGTGGCGTGCAAGGGTTTGTTGTCGGTGTTTCTCACCAGCTGTCACTGGGTTTGTTCGGGTTTTGCATAGAAGTGGCTGGCCTCACATGCACCTTCTTTCTTTATTTCAGGGTGTATGCCCAGTCAGTCCGGATTTGTAGCATAGCATAGAATAGGCTTTGTGTGGGGAAAAAAAAAAACTGCTGTGGCACTGCTTTGGTCAAGCAAGTCTGATATTGCCATTAGATTCATAAGATACCTTTCCTGTGTGTGTGTGTGTGTGTGTGTGTGTGTGTGTGTGTGTGTGTGTGTGTGTTTTAAAGTAACGTCTTTTTGTTGTTTCGAGGACTGTTTGTATTTGATTAACTTGCTCTAAAACTGATATGTTTTTTTTTTCCAGAATATCTTGCCGACGCACTGTTTCTGTTGATCTGAGTTTTGTCGTCAGCGTAGGTCAACAGAACCTCTCTTTCGAAAAATCCTTTTTTTTTTCTTTTTTTTCTTTTTTTTTTTAGACTAATTCACGATAAATGATGTAGAGAGCAGTTTATTTCAGCTATTTCATCAGATAATGCAACTTTGTCAAAGTGAGGAAACAGGATGGGCACCATGTGTCGGTCTTTTGTTGAATTAACGTCCTATCTGTTGAAAGTTAAAGATGCTTGGTAGTTGAGTCATGTCTGCCATTTGTAAAATGTTTCGTAGTCCAATCATCTAGGTACCGTTTAAATCCAGCTTTTTCTAATAAACTGATGTCATTACCCTGTTTCAGTCTTTTCAAAAGCTTTTCTATCGTTACATTTTCTTTGCTGTAGAAATGTGCATTATGCTGCGTTCACGTGAGTTAAAGTTTCCTTAGCTATAGAAATGAATAACCATACTGAGTTCACGTGAGTTAAAGTTTCCTTAGCTATAGAAATGTATAATCATACTGTGTTCACGTGAGTTAAAGTTTCCTCAGCTATACAAATGTATAATCATTCTGTGTTCACGTGAGTTAAGTTTTCTCAGCTATAGAAATGTATAATCATACTGAGTTCACGTGAGTTAAAGTTTTCTCAGCTATAGAAAATGTATAATCATACTGAGTTCACGTGAGTTAAAGTTTCCTTCAGCAGTTGAGCTGATCAGAAATGTATAGTTGACCATATGTGCTGACGTCTGCACTTCCATGCTTGTGTCACAGCTGTGTACAGTTTGCAGTCAGCTTTGCCCCAGTTGTCCTCGCGTCTTTGATCATTCTGTCTCTTTCAAAGACTGTTCCTAAGATGTTTATTTTGTCTGTCTGTTCTTCAGATGTTCTTTCACAGAGTTCTCTCACATAATATCACCATTGGCTGGGGTGTTAGTGTTGTGCACATTTGTCTTTGTACTCGAGAAAGTGAGCAAGTTATTTCAGAATATTTGCTGCTGTGGAGATAATATTCTGATATTTTTTTAGACATGGGTTGCGTCATCTGCTGCCATTGGCTGAATTTAATGTATGGTTTCCTTTCGTTGTCATACCTGTACTCCTGTCATGTTGTTATTTCGATATTCTTGATCATGATAGTAATCCAAGAACAACAACAACAACAAAGGGGGGGAGTGGGAAGGGAGGGGGAGAGGCGGACATCTTTGTCGGTGCCAAGAGTGGTTAAACTGGGCGCAGAGTCGCTAAGTCTTGTTGGCGCCAAGTTGGTTTAAAGTCGGCGCAGTATCGCTAAGTCTTCCTGAGAGACGGGACAAATCCCCAGACGTGAGTAAACACATCGTCTGGCTTGGGAAGGTCGCAGACGAAAAAAACACGACGAGCGACGACAACCGTTGGTCAACAGAACGAGGGTGTTCTGAAGGAGCGATAACCCAGCCGGAAATTCAAGGGGTTTGTTTCATTGTTAGGGATAGGAACAGAACAAGCGTTTGGTCGGGATTTCTTTCTCGTTAACTGTGAGCAGAGTGTGAAGGGATACAAGCGAGTTGGGCACACTGAAAGTGTCTTTTTTTTTTAATCCCATCACTTTCCCCGCGTTTTCTTTCTCGTCTGCGACTCTCTCTGCCTTCCACCCTCCCTTCCGTGTCTGTCATCTCTCTCTGTCTCTCTACCTGCCTTCGACTCTCTCTCTCTCTCTCTGTCTCTGTCTCTGTCTCTGTGTGTGCGTGCGTGCGTGTGTGTGTGTGTGTGTGTGTGTGTGTGTGTGTGTGTGTGTGTGTGTGTGTGTGTGTGTGTGTGTGAGTGAGTGTGTGTGTGTGTGTGTGTGTGTGTGTGTGTGTGTGTATGTGTGTGTGTGTGTGTGTGTGTGCGTGTGTCCCCCTCTCTCCCTCCTCTTCCCGGTTTCCAAGCCTGCAGGTTAAGTATTGATTTCTTGGAGGGAGTTTTCCAGTCGGCCTCATGCTGTTGCTGCTCCAGTCTTTGTTGTCTCCAGATCTGTAGCCCCCACCCCTTCGCCTCCTCCCTAGCCCTTCTCCTTGCTAGGTCTGTATATCGTGGGTTCTTTGCCCCTGTCGTTTTGTGTGTAACCTCCGGCTCCGTGTCGCCCTACGTCTGTTCTCCAGCCATGTCTGTTACCGGTGTAGACGGCAGTGCAAGGTCCAGCGACCCACAGTGGTTCATGGTGACTGAGGTGCAGACACACCTCAGGATGGGTCGGCTTGGGTCGCAGTCATCTAGACAGAGCTGAAAGGTCCAAAGGGCACCGGGGACTTGAACCCACAATCACCAGGGACGTGGGGGAGAAATTGGAACCAAAGCCACTTTGAGCGCAGGCCAGATAAGAGCTGCCTGTTGATTCAAACGGAAGCCATTTTCAGCTCCGCCAGCTTTCTGTTTCAGTCTGCGTTTGTTCGTTTCTTTATTTGTCAGCAAGATTATGTAAAGGCTGTTGAAATAATCTGAACCACACTAGGTGTATAGTTAGTTACTTGGAGGCTGTTGAAGCGATGTTAACCACACTAAGTGTATAGTTACATACTTTGAGGCTGTTGGAAGTGATTTGAACCACACTAGGTGTATAGTGACTTACTTTGAGGTTTAACGTGCACACCCAGCTCAAACGATGATGGCAAACGGTGAAAAATCATTCCAGGAGAGTGGAGAAAGGGGGGGGGATTATAAGAGGGGATTATTTTTGCCCTACTGCGTACCACCTGAACGACAACACTAAGATGTGCAGCGAAAATGGCTTACAATTTATGTTTGTTTAAATGGCGGGCAGTCGTAACTCGAATTTGCGACATTTTACTTCGAACTTGGCTTACTACCAAGTGAGCCCGCCAGGTACCAGGTTTATTGTGACGAATGTGAACCGTTTGAATTTTGGTGCGGTTTAGTAGTGGTGATCCGGATCAAGTGGCGGATCCAGACTGCATTCAGCAAGAGCATTACAAATGTTTTTCTGATCGTTAACACCGTGATGTTACTGTGATAAAATTAGTAACTGGTCATCAAGTGATATGCTTTTTATGAAATATCATTTTTTTTTCCGTATGAGCGTTGTGATTTAGTATTTTTCTTTCTTGCTGAAAAAAAAAGCATGGAAGTAAGTCTGGGTGATGTTGGTCTGTAATTCCTTCCCCAGGCGGAATCTTTCATTTTCCATGATCTGTGTAACTCTGATGCGTGTCTGCATTTTCCAGAGTGGCTTTTCAGTGTTTGTGTTGTTATTTATGACGATTTGTGGGGACAAGAACTGTGATGCTTTTGAGCGCTGCTTTGGTCTGAGAATTCGTGAAAGGGATGCAAACTTCAGTTGTTGTTTTTTTTAAGTAATGATGAGAACAATGGATAAATATATCTTATAAACAGCTCTGAGCGCTTTCAGCGTTAGAACACTTAAGATAAGATAAGATAATGTTGCTTATAGCCCAGCCGACCGCAAAAGGGTTAGAACACTTGAACACGCGCGTGATAAATATATCTTATAAACAGCTCGGAGCGCTTTCAGTGTTAGAACACTTGAACACGCGCGTTCACTTACACATGCACAAACACACACACACACACACACACACACACACACACACACACACACACACACACACACACACACACACACACACACACACGTAGACGCACGCGCAAGAGCAAACACGCACGCGCACGCACCCACCCCTATCCCCCAGCGCGCTTTCCACACACACTCATACACACACGCACACGCATGTAGGCACACACACACACACACACACACACACACACACACACACACACACACACACACACACACACACTCACTCACTCACTCACTCACTCGCTCGCTCGCACGCTCGCTCGCTCGCTCGCACGTACGCACGCACGCACGCACGTACGC
>JADBJO010002223.1:252500-260000 GCA_016801955.1 Conus betulinus
GACTCGCACTTCTCTCCAGTTTTCCCTGTCATCTTTGAGCTTCTTCTTCTTCTTCAAGTGGAGCTTGAACAACAACGCCGTTAAGGCAGGGAGATGGGTGAGGGGGGTGGCGAGAGCCGGGCAGGAAAGGGAAGGGGAGAGGAGAGGAGGCGTTAAAAGGCGCGTAGTGGAAGCGCGCGGCCACTCCGGGCGACCATCAGCCAGAGAGAGATGACGACAGAATGTCACGTCACAGACAGCCGTACTACGTGCTAGGACTTGGATACTGTGGAGAACACAGAGAGGGAGGGAGGGGGTATGGGCACTGGGTGATTGTTCTGTCTTTTGTCACTCTGTGTTGGTCTGTCCTTCGCCTCATTTTTTTTTCCATTTGTACTCTTCCTCTTTCATTCCGTCTGTGTCTCTCCTCTCTTCATCTCTGTCTGTCTGTCTGTCTCTGTCTCATTGTCCATCTGTCTCTGTGTATGTGACTGTGTGTGCGTGCGTGCATGCGTGCTTGTACGTGTGTGCGTGTGTGTGTGTTTCTCTCTCTCCATTTTCTTTTCATTATTCATGCTTGGATTGTTGCAGTAATGCTTAGGATTCTTCTCTTTCCCATTCTCAGCGTCGTCAAATGATTTTTTTCATGGTTAAGCATGTGTGTATGCATGTGCGTGCGCATGCACAAGTCAAGTCAAGTCAAGTCAAGTTTCTCACATATGACATACATTCATATAGAGGAATTTGGATTTCAATTAAACATCTTCTCGTTCAAGAAATCAATGGACAGGGGAATAAAACTTTGTTTAAATCTGACACTTCTGCATTTAACCGATCGATATCTTCGTCTGACTGAAGAAGGTCATACTGATTTGCAAGGACGTGGGTCTGGTCACACGTAATCTTCTTCGCTTTACAAAACTACACGGCACCTATATAGCTCACTCACTTTTTTTGTCTCTCACCAACGATTTTTCCTCCCACGTTCACCACTTTCTCAAGCACATTTGCTCTTCACAGTCAACCCACCATACCAACACATAAATGAGAAAGTTAGAACAGATTCCAAGAAGCATGAATAAAATGTCCGAAGAATGTCAGTATTCACATGAAATGATCGCAGCTTGCGAAGACAATATAATCTGGTTTGACATTTTTTGTGGACATACTCAACATGGGATTTAAAATTCAGCTTATTATCTATAAAAGTTCCTAAATATTTGTATGATTCAACACGTTCTACTTCAGCACCTTTGATAAAAAGTGGTGGTACAGCTTTTGGATTCTTTCTAAAATCAATCAACATTTCTTTCGTTTTTGTTACATTCAGATCAAGATAGTTATGATCGCACCAGTCAACAAATCTTTGAACCTCCTTGAAGTAAACAGAATCAGAGTTGGAAAGATCTACAAGTGCTGAGTCATCTGAATATTTAATGTACAAAGTTGAATCACTTCCTGAACAATCATTTGTGTACAGAGTAAAAAAGCACTGGTGATAAAAACAGTACCTGGGGGTGCGCCAGTTGAAATGACTCTGGAAGACGAAACAACACTTTGATATCGAACAGACTGTGTCCTCTGTGTAAGAAAATCAATTATCCAAAGAATGAGCTTGTTACCCACATTTATGTTAATGAGTTTCTTTGCCATCAGATGTGGTTGTATGGTGTTGAATGCTGATGAGAAATCAATAAAGAGAATGCGTACAAAGGAGGCAGGTTTTTCGAGGTGTGAAAAAGCATGATGGAGAAGTGTGAGTGTGGCATCATCTGTTGATCTGTTCTGTTGGTATGCGAACTGAAACGGGTCTTGGTACTGTGTAGTATCTTTTAAAACATAACTGAGGACAATTCTTTCAAGACATTTCATTGCAACAGATGTGAGGGCAACTGGTCGGTAATCATTTAAACAGCTTGGGTTGCGTTTTTTGGGAAACAGGACATACAGTGGCATTTTTCCATAAAACAGGAACAGAATCACTTCCATCAACATCGTTTTTAACATTGCTTTGGAGTTCTTCCTTCACTTCCTTTAATTCTTTACTAAAATCTTTATCATCAAATCTACAGTAAAAATCGTTCAGCTTTTCTGCAAATTGCTTCTGTTCTTTTGCTGTTTTTTTGTTACTAATATTTGGTTTGAACATTTACCTGAACCTGATAAAACCTTTATTCCTTTCCATGCATCTCGCATATTTCCATTCTGGAACATGTTTTCAACTTTTCTCTTGTAAGCTCTCTTTGATTCTTCAATCTCCGTTTGCAGTTTCTTTTGTACAACCTTACGATCGCTTTTATTGCCTGATTGAAAAGCTCTTTTTTTTCTCATTTAGAGTTATTTTCAGAGATTTTGTAACCCAAGGTTTGTTGTTGGGAAATATTTTGATAGTTTTAGTAGGTACAATCATGTGTTCACAGAAAGAAATGTAGCTGGAAATAACATCGGTGGCTTCGTTAATGTCAAAACTAGAATTCAAAAAACAAATTCCAATCTGTACATTCAAAACAAGCCTGTAATTCATCAACACTTTCTTGTGTCCAACACTGCACTTGCTTTTTAGTGATAGGTTGTGTTTTCACTTTTGGTCTGTAAGCTGGCAAGAGATGAATGGCATTGTGATCAGACTGACCAACAGGGGGGAGCTGAACACACTTGTATGCAGATGGTATATTACAGTAGCATAAATCAAGTATTTTTATCCTTTCTTGTAAAACATGACACATACTGTTTAAAAGAAGGCAGGCTTGAATTGAGGTCACAGTCATTAAAATCTCCGGGGATAAAGCACGGTGCGTCGGGTGACATGGCCTGCAGAGCGTGAACAGAGCCCGTGATTTCTGCAGCTGCACGTACAAGCACGGGCGCGCGCACACACACACACACTCACACACACACACACACACACACACACACACACACACACACACACACACACACACCAGGCATATGTATGCATGCACACACACACACACACACACACACACACACACAACACACACACACACACACACACACACACACAGAGAGAGAGAGAGAGAGAGAGAGAGAGAGAGAGAGAGAGAGAGAGAGAGAGATTTTGCCTCAAGAAAAATACGTTGCATTAGTGCTGTCCAATTTTTTTTTCAATCAGATTTGCGAAATGACGAGTGCTATGTATAAAAGGGAGAAAGAAATAAGGAAATAAATTAAAAAGCATGATGAAAGCAAAATCAACAACAAACAAAACTGACTAAAAATAATCACACAAGCAGAAAAAAAAAAAAAAAAAAAAAAAACATGTGTCAAACGAAAACAACAAAAATGGGGTGAAAAAGTTTGAAGGAAGACCCACAGATCAAACTGGGCAGACGTGATGTATTAAATCTATGAACTCCAATTTGTCGAAAAGCCATGATCCATACATGTCTTTGTCTCCAGCATTCTCTGTCTCTGTCTCTATCTCTCTGTGTCTCTGTCTATCTCTCTCAGACCCGTGGATCAGACTTCTTATCCATTAACGCAACATGCTATGCTTGTGCTTTCAAGCCGTGATATGCTTGTGCTTTTAATCTCTCTCTCTCTCTCTCTCTCTCTCTCTCTCTCTCTCTCCCCCCCCCCCCCCCCCTCTCTCTCTCTCTCTCTCTGTGTCCATCTGTTTTGTGGGCGGGGTGCACACAGACTTACAGACAGACACACAGACACACACACACACACACACACACACACACACACACACACACATCACACACAGTGCTGAAAGAGGAGGGAGGGGGGGAGAAAGGGGTGTGGGTGGGTGGGTGGTAGGAGGGCTTAGCATCAAACCAAACCTGTTAACTCTGTCTGCTCTTAAACACTCTCAGTACTGGCGGCATGTGACGTCAGTCGCTGTCTCCCTGATGGTCGGCTTCCAACGTGGCTACGACCTGTGTGTCCTTGAGGACGTCTCCCCTCCTCCTCCCCCCCCCCCCCCCCCCCCCCCCCACCCGGCGCTCTGGTCCGCCTTGCCCTCTCCTTTTCCTTTCTGTCTTCGCAGGAGCCACTAGGGCTGTACCTAAAGCCACGAGGATGAGCTGAAAAGGCTGGGGGGGGGGGGGGGGGGGCATGGGGGGGGGGGGGGGGGGGGGGGGGGAGGAAGGGGCAGGGATTACTTGGTGCACATTGAGAGGGAGCGTGGCCCTTCCAGACAGATGCGATTCCCGTGATTATTTTTGTTTTGCAGCTGGGCAGAAGTTTTTTTTTTTTTTTTTTTTTTTTAGTTTTTGTTTTTTTTTTCTTTTCCGCCATTCGTGACGTAAACAAGTAAAGAGGTTAATGAACAGCTCCGTCCAAGACAACAACAACAACAACAGTGAAAACAATACTCGTACAACAACCACATTCCGACCAGACCAAGGCCAACAATGACTATCTTTGTTTCGGTTCTTTTAATGCGAAAACGTTCATAAAAGAAGAGTGAATACATTAAAAAAAAAAAGGGCACGAATTCATCAAAATAACAACACAGGCACACATATTGATACGCAGACACACACAACAACAGCAAGAACAACAATAAACAACAACAACAACAACAACGACAAGAAGTTGGGTGCGTGGGCAGGTAAACGGGGAACGACTGCAACAGGTTTTGTCATCATTTTGCTATGCCAAGGTTTGTAGACTTACAGCAGCAGGATTGAAAGAAAAGATTCAAATGATGGCATGCTTTGGCTGCTGAGTCTTATGTCACATGTGTGCTATTTTCAACACCGGCATCTGCAGCTTCTAGTGCAGAACCTCTTGGAGAGGATATAAACATGTTGGGTTGCCTGCAGTACAGTGCCAGCATTCAGACATATCTGTGTTTAAGATTCCTGATGTTTCTGACTGCTATGTGTTGAGGGGAGTGTTACGTGGTCACTTTGATTGTCATCCTGTGTGTGTGTGTGTGTGTGTGTGTGTGTGTGTGTGTGTGTGTGTGTGCGTGCGTGCGTGCGCGCGTGCGTGCGTGTGCGTGTGTGTGTGTGTGTGTGTGTGTGCTGTTGCGCGCGTGTGAGATGGGAGAGTATTGTTCTGTGCATTTCTAAAAACGTTGTTGGTAACGTCTACAGAAGACATTTTTGGTCGAAAATTCGTTTTGCCTTTTTGGCATTGTGTATGACACAGACATTAGTATTTGGGCCCTGTTTTGGGTCGTCAGTTGTGCTTTGCCGTAGTAGACCCTGACGACTTGGACAGAGCCTTAAGAAAGGAGGCTGACCACAGCTGCCGTGACGCAATGGCTGGCTTGACGTGTTGCGGCCTGAGAGGGCGTGGGTTGGAGCATCATCACGCCATTCAGTTGTGGGCACCCCTTCAGCTGTACCCGGAGATGACTGTGCTCCGAGTTCAAATCGGAAGACTGGAAGCACACTGTGGAGTTTCAGGTCACTTAAGGCGCGTGTCACTGAGAGCGTTTCGCAGAAGGCCAGTCCTGTAATATCTCTCGGGCCTGGTTGGCATGGGATCAATGATCATGTAAGCAAGAACAGAGCACAGCTCTGTTGTGTGGTCTCCGACCAGAAAGGTCCTTCACGGCGTCATCAGCATCTTCCTCCTGCTCATCGACCAGCACGAACGAAATGTCTGTCATTTCCGTGGGCCTTACATGCCGTCTGGTGGGGGCCCCCAACGTTGATATCATCTCGGGACCTGACTTAACTTGCTTAGGCCCATTGCTCTTGCCAGACATAGGCCATCAACAACTGCCTGCCAGCGACCACGGTCCTGGTAATCTTTTCTATTTCTACCTAGCTGTAACCGCTCTGCCTGGTGTCCGCCGCCAGGTCCCGTGTTTCTTGGTCTTCCTCGCTTGCTCTTGCCTTGAGGATTCCAGGTCACAGCTCTTCTGGTGGTTACGTCTGGGGGTTTTCGGAGGGTGTGTCCTATCCACCGCCATCTTCACTTACGTGATGTTTTACTCTACTTGGAGCTGGTTGCTTCTTTCTCACAGCTCTTTGTTGCCGATGGTCTCTGGCCAGTGAACGTGGAGGATCTTTCGCAGGCAGCTGTTAATGAAAGTCTGCAGTTTGTGCATGATGGTGGTCTTTGTGGTTCTCCAGGTCTCTGATCCGTACGAAGAGACAGATCAGATGTTTGAATTGAAGAGGACCTGCATTTGGTGATTTCCTCTCCACATGTGTGCGCCGTGGTGAGATGGCGTGGAAGTCGTCGCTGCGGCACGTTGATGGGGTGTGTCTTTGGGTGGACGTGGTGGCCTGCGCCAGGGAGGGGGATTTGCCGCTGATTCGGGGCTTAGGAGGTGATGTCCCGCATGTCTTTAACCTGAACAGGCACCACGGAACACCACCAAAGTGACTCGGCATCTTCTGGTTCTCTCGTGACGACTTGATTTTGACTGCTTCCTGTGGATTACTGGTGCTGGGGGTTGCCTGCAGGACACACCTGGTTGTGGCTTTGCGCGGAGAAGCCGTCATGAGCAGCGTGATGCCAGTGAACTGGTTGGAAGATGACGGAGGCACAAGGGGGGATGGGGGGATGGTGAAGGGGGTAGGAAGATGGGGGAGGCACAAGGGGGGAGTTGGGTGGTGAAAGGGGTAAGAAGATGGGGGAGGCACAAGGGGGGAGTGGTGAAAAGGGAAGGAAGATGTGGGAGGCACAAGAGGTGGTGTGAAAAGGGGAGGAAGATGGGGGAGGAACAAGGGGGGAGTGGAGTGGTGGAAAGGGGAGGAACAAGGGGGGGGCACAAGGGGGAGTGAGTGGTGGAAAGGGGAGGCACAAGGGGGGAGTGGAGTGGTGGAAAGGGGAGGCACAAGGGGGGAAGTGGAGTGGTGAAAAAGGGAGGAAGATGTGGGAGGCACAAGGGGGAGTGGAGGGTGGTGAAAAGGGGAGGAAGGTGGGGGAGGAACAAGGGGGGAGTGGAGTGGTGAAAGGGGAGGAAGGTGGGGGAGGAACAAGGGGGAGTGGAGTGGTGTGAAAGGGGAGGAAGGTGGGGGAGGAACAAGGGGGGGAGTGGGAGTGGTGAAAAGGGGAGGAACAAGGGGGAGTGGAGTGGTGAAAAGGGGAGGAAGGTGGGGGAGGAACAACAAGGGGGAGTGGGAGTGGTGAAAAGGGGAGGAAGGTGGGGGAGGAACAAGGGGGGAGTGGAGTGGTGTGAAAAGGGGAGGAACAAGGGGGGAGTGGAGTGGTGAAAAGGGGAGGGAACAACAAGGGGGGGGGAGTGGAGTGGTGAAAAGGGAGGAACAAGGGGGGGAGTGGGATTGGTGAAAAGGGGAGGAAGGTGGGGGAGGAACAAGGGGGGGGTGGAGTGGAGTGGTGAAAAGGGGAAGATGAGGGAACAAGGGGGAGGGGAGTGGTGAAAGGGGAGGAAAGGGGGGAGGAACAAGGGGGGTGGTGGAAGGGGAGGAAAATGGGGAGGAACAAGGGGGGGGTGGATTGGTGAAAAGGGGGGGAAGGTGGGGAGGCACAAGGGGGGAAAAAGGGGAGGAAGGGGGGGGAGGCACAAGGGGGGAGTGGAGTGGTGAAAAGGGGGGAAGGTGGGGGAGGGACAAGGGGGGGGAT
>JADBJO010002223.1:272500-287500 GCA_016801955.1 Conus betulinus
AAATTTGATAATGATTTGATTCAGGGAGAAGATATTAGTAACCAAAGTGCTTTTGCAAATCGTTATAGTGCTGTAAACAATGACGATTGTTGTGATGACGATGGTGATGAATTCGACGATAGTGATAGCGAAAGTAATTTGAATCAGCCTATCTCAGCAGAAGAATTTTGAGCGCTTTAAAGACACTGAAAAATCGCAAGGCGGCTGGACCTGATAAAATTATAGGGGAATTTATCAAAAATGCGTCCAAATCAAATTTAGTAATGGAATTTTTTGTTAAAATTTTCAATTCCCTGTTTAATAGAGGCATATACCCTGAAAGCTGGTGTGTGAATCAATTGTTTTACCATTATATAAAAAGGGTGATGTTATGAATCCAAATAACTACAGAGGAATTTCGCTGTGTAATGTATGTAGTAAATTGTATAGTACAATTATTAATAAAAGACTTCAAGTTTGGGTTGAGGATAATAACATTACAGGTGAATTTCAAGCTGGATTTAAACAAAATTATGCCAAAATAGACCATATGTTCACATTATAGCTTTCGTTCAAAAACAGTTTTGTCTGAATCGTAAATTGTATGTTGCTTTCATCGATTTTGAGAAAGCCTTTGATTCTGTTAATAGAACTATACTTTGGCCTATTTTGTTGAAAAACGGAATTCATGGAAAGATGTATAAATGTATTATGAGTATGTATGATCATGTAAAGGCAAGGGTGCGATGTGGTGCTGCTTTAACAGATTATATCAACTGTACATCTGGTGTTAAACAGGGTGATGTTTGCAGCCCAGTTTTGTTTTCCTTATTTATTAATGAGCTGACTACCAAAGTCATAGGCTCTGAAAGCATGGTGCCCATTTTGTAAATGATGTTCTTGAAATATTTATTTTACTTCTTGCTGATGACGTTGCATTAATATCAGAGACTGTAATAGGCCTCCAAACTCAGTTGAATAGTTTGCAAAAGGCAGCTGATTCACTCCAGTTGAAAGTAAATATGAGTAAGAGTAACATAATTGTTTTCAGAAAAGGCGGTTATCTTTCTGCTAGAGAAAAATGGACATATAATGCAATATATATGCCTGTTGTAAATGTATATAAGTACTTAGGGATATATTTCTCTACGAGATTAAGTTTCACTTTTGCATGTAAAGATATTGCTTGCAGAGCCAAAAACGCATTGCTATGTATTATGAAGAAATTGTCGATGCTTAACAATGAATCTCTTGCCTTGTTTTTGAAATTGTTTGATGCTAAAATCCTGCCTATGTTACAATATGGGGCTGAACTGTGGGGTCTTGATGCTGGAGCTGCACAATGCGAAAAGGTTCATTTATTTGCTTTAAAAAAGTTTTTGGGTGTCTCACCACAAACACCAAATGATCTTGTGTATGGTGAGACTGACAGATACCCCATATCTTTGCACTCCACTTGTTAAATGTGTCAAGTACTGGTTAAAACTAACTCAGATGGCTGAACATAGATTGCCTCATAAAGCGTATAAGATGCTGTTAGAGCTAGATAATAGAGGCAAGATGAACTGGGTGTCGCATGTTAGAATGAAATTATACGAATATGGTTTTGGGTATGTGTGGCTTAACCAAGGTGTCGGAGATATGAACAACTTTGTCCGTACGTTTAAAGAAAGACTTATCGTTTGTAGATGGCAAGACTGGAATTTCCATGTTCAAAATAGTAACAGGTTTAGTTTTTATAGAACATTTAATGATCTGCATTCTCTCCCAATGTACATGTCAATGCGTATGGACAGGCACCTAAAGTTTATAATGACTAAGTTTAGAACTGGAGTGTCTGATATTTTTTATTCATCATTATCGTTAAACAAATCAATAACTCTGATCTGCTATGTCCATTATGTCGACAGTCAAGAGAAGATGAAGTGCATTTTGCATTAACTTGTCCAGAATTACAAGATTTAAGAGGAAAATTCATCTTGTTAATGTCATCTAAGAATGAAAGCATTGTAAAACAGTTTGCTATTTATTTGTATAAAGCTTTCAAAAGGCGAGGCGTTTATGTAATGTAATTATTATATTGAATCTGATGATGCAGCTTTATTGTGTTTCATGTATATCCCCCTTCTGAGGGGCCAGGCCTATAAGAATAAAACATCTGAATCTGAATCTGAATCTCTCTCTCTCTTTGTGTCCCCCTCTCTCTCCCTGCCCTCCCCCCTCTCTCTCTTTCTCTGTAAAGGGGGACAGACAGACAGACACACACACACACACACACCACACACACACACACACACACACACACACACACACACACACCACACCACCCCTCACCATCACCATCAGCCACATCATCACCACCACCACCACCACCACCGAGCAGCAGCAAGCTGCCCACTACCCCCATGTTGGAACAGGACCTGCTGGGCACAAGGGTCGGGCGGGGAAGAGGGAGGAGGGGGTGTTGACGTGGACTGGAAGCCGACCGTGTGAGGGACGGGAAAAAAAAGGCGCAGAGCCGATTTAAAAATAGTACGGTATCCAAGTTCCCTCCTCCCCCCCCCCCCCCCATCCCCAAGACCCATCTGATCTCCCTCCCTCCCTCCTCCCCCCCCTACCCGCACACCCCCTTGCGCCCTACCGTCTCGACCTTTTCACCACTTCCCCTCCCTGCTGACAGATCGAAGAGGGGGGGGGGACCAAGAGAGCAACGCGTTTTCGCGGGGGGGGGGGTAGGGGGGGGGGGGGGGAGGGGGGGTGGGGGGGGGGGGGCTGGGAAGGAGTTTCTGAAGAGGCGAAAAGAAAAAAAGAAAAGAAATTTGAAAAAAAAGAAGAAAGGAAGGAAAAAGAAGAGAGAGAAGAGGAACGACGTAGGAAGAGGAAGGAAAGGAGAAATCAAGGCATGAAGTTCTGCGACGTGCGACTAACTCCCAGTAACGGCTGTGGTGCTGTCACCTGGGTTGTGTTTGTTGTTGTTTTTGTTGTTGTTTGTTGTTGCTGTTGTTGTTGTTGTTGTTGTTGTTGTTCTTCTTCTTCTTCTTCTTCTTCTCCTCCTTCTCCTCCTCCTCCTCACCTCCTCCTTCACACGTATAGCCTTGGCAGCCGGACGACAACTTCTTTCAATGGGCCGGGTTGGAGATGAGCAGCGTGACACGGTGTGTGGCTTTTGTTCCGATCTTTGGGCTGTTTTAGGCTGCTGAAGCTCTTCTTTTCTTCGGAAGTATGCCATGAATTGTTTACTTTCAGGAATCCTGCTGATTGTGTTGATGCCATCAAAGTGTGTGTGGGTGTGTGTGTGTGTGTGTGTGTGTGGGTGTGGCGTGGTGTGTGTGTGTGTGTGTGTGTGTGTGTGTGGGTGTGTGAGGTGACGGAGAGAGAGAGAGAGAGAGAGATAGAGAGAGCAGAAGTTGTGTGTGGAGAGAGTGAGTGAGACAGAGACTGAAGAGAGCGCGGAAGTGTGTGTGTGTGGTGTGTGTGTGTGTGTGTGTGTGTGTGTGTGTGTGTGTGTGAGAGAGCGAGAGAGAGAGAGAGAGAGAGAGAGAGAGAGAGAAAGAGGAGAGAGAGATCGAGAGCGAGCGAAAGTGTGTGTGTGTGAGAGAGAGAGAGAGAGAGAGAGAGAGAGAGAGACAGCGGAAGTGTGTGTGTGTGTGTGTGTGTGTGTGTGTGTGTGTGTGTGATGGTGATAGTGATGACAGTGATTTTATAATTCGGCAGTACCAACGTTTCGTTTTCAGGTTTGTGACCCCCCCCACCCCCCCCCCCCCCCCCCCCCCCCCCCATTCTCCCCTCGCGCCCATTCTTCCCCTTCCCTCCCATCACCCTTTCACGCTGATGCCACTGTCAGCACAACCCCACGGTGATTATCTGGGTTACTGGGATCTCCCTTTTTAGTGCGGAGAATAACAATAGATCGGGCCAGGCTGCAGGAGAGAGAGAGAGAGAGAGAGAGGGAGAGAGAGACTCCGCCATGACAGCGCTGGAAAATCAATGGCAGCTGTCTTCAACGCTTTTTCAGCTTGCCGCTCACAATTCCATCTCGGCCCGCGCCGCTGTGTGATTTTGAATTTCTTAGGCAATCAATCAATCACCCGTTTGCTGGACAACGGATCTGGAAAATAAGGGTCGTCCATATCTCCGGAGTCATCGTCCGCCGTCTCGTGCTCCATGTCAGTGTCATTTGTAGCCGTAAAAGCCGCTAATAATAATAATAATGACGCTCTCACTCTCCTCTTTCCTTCCTCTCTCTAAAAATCTCTGATAGGACTCCTCTCTCTCTCTCTCCTCCTCTCCTCTCTCTCTCTCTCCTCTCTCCTCTCTCCTCTCCTCTCCTCTCTCTCTCACTCTCTAATATGGTGAGAAGTCAAATGTCGTTCTGTTTCGCTGATCTGATTGTTAACTAAAATAGACTAGAATCTTGATTGATTTCTTCATTGTTAACTAAATTAGACTGGAGTCTTTCTTGATTCATTTGTTTTCATTGTTAACTGAATTAGACAGGAATCTCGATTGACTTTTTGATTGTTAACTAAATTAGACTGGAATCTTAATTGAGTTTTTTGATTGTGAACTAAAATAGGCTGGAATCTTAATTGATTTTTTTTTTTTTGGTATGAAATAAAAAAAAATTGGAATCTTTAAATAATTTTTGCTGTTGTAGTTGTTGCTATTTTGATTCTTTTGATTCACATGTTTCTCCCTCTTCAGCTGCTTACACATTTAAGGCCATAGCCCCACATGAAAGGGGCGATAACAATATTACCAGAAAAGTATCATTAAAGGCAGCAGTATCATGAGTCCTTACAATTACAAAATGCAGTCAATCAAGAAAGCAATGATTCTCTTAACTGGAAAAACTTTATATACATAAAGAAACTAAACTGCGAATCACACTCTCTTTTTTTCTGATGACATCAGCAAGGAAAAACGAAACACAGGCTTACATGGCCGGTTATAAAATTTTGTAGGCATTAGCTGCAAACGGGAGACTACTATTAGCAGGGCACTGCAGGACAAAATGAACTTCATCTTCGACTGATTCTTTACAAAGGGGACAGAGCAATATTGTAACTCGCATTTTTTGTAGCGATTAGCACGTACCTTAATATCAGAGAGTCCAAATCTAAATCTAGTGAAAGTAAATCGTAAGTGCATGTTGGTATTAAACAAAACGTAATTCTTAACTAAATGTGAGGAACTGTAAATTTGTACACATCAATTCTGTTACTTGATTGAATGTGACTTTCCCACGCTTGCCATCTACTGTCGCTCAGTCTATGTCGAAATGTTTGGATAAACTTACGTTCTTCTCCTACTCCTTGGTATATCCATGGATATCCTAATCCCAGTTCACACAAACAGATACGGACATTTGAAACTCAATTACTTTTGCCCCTTGAGTCGAGATCAAGTAGTGTATTGTACGCTTTCGTGGTAATCTATCATTAGTCATGTTTAATAACTTTAACCAGTAGCGGACACTTTTAATTGCAGAATTTATATATATATATATATATAATATATACATACATATATATATATATATATATACACATACATACATATTATATATATATATATATATATATATATTCTATATATATATCTATATATTGGATCCCATTTGTTTCTCCGTGTGTTAAATCACTTGGCGTTCTAAGTTCTACACCCGAAAAAACTTTTTTTAACCCAGTCAAATGAACCTTGGCATTCTTATCCCCCTCCCCCTAGCTCTGAACCATACTGCACAATGGGTTGTACCTGTGGATCAAAACATTTGACAAACACTTCCAAGGAATTATTATGTAACACAAACAATTTCTTCATAACACGTAATAACGCATTCCTAGCCCTACTAGAAAGGTCTTATACATGGTGAAGCAAACTCAGCAGGGGTAGAAAACATTATGCCGAGATATTTATAAATGTTTACAACGGTCACCACTGTAACAATGGCGCCACTGGCCACAGCGCCGCTCGATTTGATCACCACTGTAACAATGTGGCCACAGCGCCGCTTGATTTGATCACCACCGTAACAATGGCGCCACTGACCACAGCGCCGCTTGATTTGATCACCACTGGTAACAATGGCGCCACTGGCCACAGCGCCGCTTGATTTGATCACCACTGTAACAATGGCGCCACTGACCACAGCGCCGCGCTTGATTTGATCACCACTGTAACAATGGCGCCACTGGCCACAGCGCCGCTTGATTTGATCACTACCGTAACAATGGCGCCACTGGCCACAGCGCCGCTTGATTTGATCATCACTGTAACAATGGCGGCGCCACTGGCCACAGCGCCGCTTGATTTGATCACCACTGTAACATGTGGCCACAGCGCCGCTTGATGTGATCACCACCGTAACAATGTGGCCACAGCGCCGCTTGATGTGATCACCACTGTAACAATGCCGCCACAGCGCCGCTTGATGTGATCACCACTGTAACAATGCCGCCACAGCGCCGCTTGATGTGATCACCACTGTAACAATGCCGCCACAGCGCTGCTTGATTTGATCACCCCTGTAACAATGCCGCCACAGCGCTGCTTGATTTGATCACCACCGTAACAATGCCGCCACAGCGCCGCTTGATGTGATCACCACCGTAACAATGTGGCCACAGCGCCGCTTGATGTGATCACCACCGTAACAATGTGGCCACAGCGCCGCTTGATTTGATCACCACGTAACAATGTGGCCACAGCGCCGCTTGATTTGATCACCACCGTAACAATGCCGCCACAGCGCTGCTTGATTTGATCACCCCTGTAACAATGCCGCCACAGCGCCGCTTGATTTGATCACCCCTGTAACAATGCCGCCACAGCGCCGCTTGATTTGATCACCCCTGTAACAATGCCGCCACAGCGCCGCTTGATTTGATCACCCCTGTAAACAATGCCGCCACACAGCGCCGCTTGATTTGATCACCACTGTAACAATGCCGCCACAGCGCCGCTTGATTTGATCACCACTGTAACAATGCCGCCACAGCGCCGCTTGATTTGATCACCACCGTAACAATGCCGCCACAGCGCTGCTTGATTTGATCACCACTGTATCAATGCAGCTGTCTGGATGAAAAATGCAACAGTGTAGCAGTCTGGATGAAAAATGCAACAGTTTAGCAGTCTTGAGAAAGTGAGTGAGAGAGAGAGAGAGAGAGTGACAGAGACGGAGACAGAGAGAGAGGGGGTGGTGAAGAGACAGAGAGCGAGACAGACAGACAGACAGAGCGAGATACAGACAGACAGACAGATAGACAGACAGACAGAGAGGTGTCCTTGGAGTTTCGGACAATCAGGGGTGTTGGACATGTCGCACTACAGGCTTCGTGGGTGGGGTGGTGTGTTTGGCCCTCCACAGCGGTTCCTGCCTGCCCATGATGGGCCGTGAGTAGGGTGCATCCCACCATTGCCGCTAATCCCCCACCCCCCCCCCCCCCCCCCCACCTGCCACCCCCCTCCCCCCACCCCCCCCCCCCCCCCCCCCCCCCCCCCCCCCCCCCCCCCCGGGGACTGCCAGGCCCGTGATCAGTCACACCCCGCCCTGCTGCATTTATCCCGCCCCCCCCCCCCCCCCCCCCCCCCCGGGGACTGCCAGGCCTGTGATTAGTCCCACCCCGCCCTGCTGCATTTACCCCCCCCCCCCCCCCCCCCCCCCCCCCCCCCCGGGGACTGCCAGGCCTGTGATTAGTCACACCCCCCGCCCAGCTGCTAATGCTCAGGCACCGACCTTCCGTGCCGGTTTTAAGTGCTATCTCTCAGAGAGAGAGAGAGAGAGAGAGAGAGAGAGAGAGAGAGAAACAAGGGGGGAGAGGGGGGGGGGGTAGAGAGCGAGAAAACACAGAAAGAGAGAGTGAGAGAGAGATAATAAGAGAGAGCGGGCGAAAGAGACAGAGAGAGAGAGAGCGAGAGAGAGAGACAGAGAGAGTGAGAGAGAGCCAGAAAGAAAGAGACAGAGAGAGCGAGAGAGAGAGAAATAAGGGGTTGGGGGATGGGGGCGGAGAGCAAGAAACACAAAGAAAACAGAAAGAGAGAGATAATAAGAGAGGAGAGAGAGAGAGAGAGAGAGAGAGAGAGAGAGAGATTGAGAAGAGAGAGAGGAGAGAAACAAGGAGAGGGGGGGGGGGGGGGGAGGGGGCTTAGAGAAGGAGAAACACAGAAACACAGAGAGAGAGAGAGAGAGAGAGAGAGAGAGAGAGAGAGAGAGAGAGAGAATGAGTGAGAGAGAGAGCGAGAGAGAGCGAGAAAGAGAGAGAATGACAGAAAGACAGAGGCTGCTGACTCCGGCACGTGCGTCACGGGACTGGACCATCTCCAGCCGATGGCATGGCCTATTGCCTTCTTCCAAAGGTCACCATGATTGTGTTTGTCGCGGAAATAGTACAATGTCCTCCCCGGCAACGGTTATGATTCATGTTTACACATGAAGTGACGCGTACGCGTGCGCGTGTGACGAAACGGTTGATATGACGTCAACATTTTTTTTTTTCCGCCCTTGCCCCTCTCACTCCTCCCCCGTTCGGTTGGTTGTCCGTCTGTGAAGGAGATTACGCAAGGCAAAGTGGACTGATTTGAAGGAAACTCGGTGGGAACATAAAAGGTTGGCCAAGAAACGAATCTCCCGAGAATTTTGGTTCTTGAGTGCGTACGGCGAATACAAACGAGCGACGGCTGTCCCTAAGCAATTAGAGCACGTGACCATGTTGGGAGCACGAGAGCGAAAAACAATCGCTGACCAGTATGGCGGCGATGGATGATAGCTGGTTTTGCACGGGGGGGAAACGGCTGTGGATTGTCGAGGAAAACTGGGAAAAGAAGGAACACATTTAGCCCTAGGTTCACAATCATTTTCCTAAGGGTCACGTCTGTTTCCCTGAGGATTACGATAGTTTTTACCAATTTTCCTGGGGGTGGTGACTGTTATCCTTGTTTTCTTGGGGAAAATAGAAATTGTTACGAAGAAAAAGTCGGGTTAACAAGGAAAGAAAAGCCATAACGGCTGTTTAATCATGACAGGCGCAAATAAATGTTGGCAGAAAAAAGGGGGGAAAATAGTTGAGATCCCTCGAAAATAGAGAAAACGGTTGTGATTCTTGGGAATAGCACCAACAACGACTGTTTTTTCCTAGGAAAACAGGAAAAATACACGCGATGCTTAAGGAGAAACTGTAGATTACTGATAATAGCTGTTTTCTTAGAAAAACAGCGGTGATCCGCTTCTGAAATTAGTATGCTACCATAGACCATTACAACTCTTTAACTCGTTTGTGTGTCGAGGATGGAGTGGGTGTTACACGGGAAGAAGTGGAACTAGAGGCCTCAGCTTCCTCTGTTGTTTCCTGCTTTTGCCCCTCCGCCACACACTTCCCACCCCGAACAGCTCTCAGGCAACTCAACGATCCCTAGCTAGCTACCAGAAACTGGAACAGTCCACCCTCCAAGTAGACCAGAAAACTATTTCAAAAACCATCCAGGACCTTGTCAAAAAAAGGCCACTTACCTCCCACGGCTAAACTGTTGATCAAAGCCAAGACCAGAGAGTCCATTTTCTACCTTCTGCCTAAAATTCACAAGGCCAACACCCCTGGTAGACCATCGTCTCAGCCTGCAGTTGCCCCACACAGAAAATATTTTTCCGAATACCTTGACTCCATCTTCCAACCCCTCGTTCAAGATCTGCCTACATTCATCAAGGACACTACTCATGCTCTCTGTCTCATCAATGACCTCCACCTTAATCCGAAGTTCCAGCCTAAATATCTACTCACTCTCGACGTGACATCTCTGTACACCAGTATTCCCCATACAGATGGACTGCAAGCCCTGTCATTTTTTTCTCAACCAAAGAAAAGACCCTCCCTGCAACCACCACTCTGATTCGCCTTGCAGAACTTGTCCTAACCAAACAACACCTTGCCTTCATTGGCGACACCTTCAAGCAAATCAGTGGTGTCGCCATGGGCACCAAAATGGGCCCCAGCTACGCATGCCTTTTCATGGGATACTTTGAACACAATTTCCTGCAACAGTACCATGGTCCTATCCCTGAATTCTATAAACGCTACATCGATGACGGACTTGGTGCAACCCTCCATGCCCATCAGTGATCTCCATGTCTTCATCACACAGCAGTCCAGAACTTTCATCCTACTTTCAAATTCACCCACGAAATTTCTGAAAAGTGCATCACTTTCTTCGACATGAGTCTCTCCATCACCGATAGTGGACTCTCCACTTCCATCCACTATAAACCTACGGACTCACACTCTTATCTCGACTACAGATCGTCACATAATCCCAGTACCAAAAACCAGCATACCCTACTCTCAGTTCTTGAGACTCCGCAGACTGCTCTGAGAACTCTGTCTTTGATGTAAAAGCCCTAGAAATGAACAGTTCTCCTCGAACGCCACTATCCCGAAGACATCATTGATCGTGCCTCCAGAAAGTCCAGCTCATCACCCCCCCACAAGCTCTGGAACCGAAACCCCAGGAATCAACCAGAGACAGACCTGTTGTCAGCCTGCTCTACCACCCTTCTGTCCACCAGGTGCGCAAAATCCTCCAAACCAACTGGAACATCCTTCAGTCGTGTGCTCACTCGGCTAAATTTTTTCCCCAGCCCCCTCTAGTTTGCCTACAAACGGGACAAGAATATCCGTGACATGCTTGTGCGTCCAGTCTCCAGCCTCACAGACGTAGACCCACATCCAGAAGAAAGAGAGCGTGGGCGACCCAATGTAATTAGCAGGAGACCAGGAGGAAGAGTTCAGAAGTGACGTTGATTGGAATGGAGGTCTGCAAGGAGGGCCTACCCCCCCCCCGGCCCTCTCTCCTACTCTCTACCTGCTCCACCACCACCACCACCCTCCCCTTGTCGTCTGCCCACTGTTTGGAGAGGCGCAAGTGGTGATGGTGAGAGATGATGGTGGTGGCGGTGAAGACAGTGTGGGTGGAGGTGAGGGGCTGGCGTTTGGGTCTCCTGGTCTCCAAGGAGATGTGTGAGAGAGAGGGGTGTGTTGTCACCTCGTCCAAGATGGTGTGTGTGTGTGTATATATGTGTGTGTGTGTGTGTGTGTGTGTGTGTGTGTGTGTGTGTGTGAAGGGGGGAGGGGGGGGAGGGGGCGGGGCGATGGTTCAGATGGTATATCTCTGGCCTGCTCGTTGTGTGTGCATGTGAGTGTGTATTTCGGGGGGGGGGGGGGGGGGGGGGGGGGGGACTTTGCTCAGACCATCGTAGGTCATTGCTGCTCAACTGTTTCTCTGTGTCCGTTATTTGTCGTTGCCTCCACCCCACCCCCACTGCGTTTCACCTTGTCTCTTTTATGCCCCCCCCCCCCTCCCCCCCCCCTCTCTGTCTGTCTGTCTGTCTCTCTCGCGCGAGCATACGACAACATGGTAATTTGGAGCATACGTTAACACGGTAATTTGGAGTGTATGACAACACGGTAATTTGGAGCGTATAACAACGCGGTAATTTGGGTCATACGACAACACGATAATTTGGAGCATACAACAACATGGCAATTTGATAATTTGGAGCATACAACAACACGGCAATTTGGAGCATAGGACAACGCGGTAATTTGGAGCATAGGACAACGCAGTACTTTGGAGCATAGGACAACAGGGTAATTTGGAATATACGACAACACGGTAATTTGGAGCGTATGACAACACGGTAACTTGGAGCATAGGACAACACGGTAATTTGGAGCATACGACAACACGGTAATTTGGAGGGTATGACAACACGCAATTTTGGAGCGTACGACAACACGGTAATTTAGAGCGTCTCCGTCTGTTTTTCCTTTCTTTCCTCATTATATTTGCGCGCGCGCATGTGTGCGGTTGTGTGTGTGTGTGTGTGTGTGTGTGTGTGTGTGTGTGTGTGTGTGTGTGTGTGTGTGTGTGTGTTCATAAGAGAGAAAGAAGAGAGAGAGAGAGAGTTGGGGGTTGGGGTGGACATACCTTCAGCAATAGTACACTGTCTTAGAGAGAGGAGATTGAAGAGTGGGGCAGGAGGTGACATGTTCCCTTTATCCACATCTTCTCCGAATGTGTTTTTTTGTTTAGTCATAACCAGGAATTTGACAGTGAATTATTGATTAACCTCTGTGACCTCTTAGTCATCGGGAAAAATGTGATGGAATGACTGGTATAAGAGAGAGAGAGAGAGAGAGAGAGAGAGAGAGAGAGAGAGAGAGAGTTGTTTAGGCACTCTGACAGTGAGAACGATCCTAACCGGACGCGTACCCAGTCTGTGACAACGAGTCCCAGCGAACGAATCGGAGAAAGTAGGAGAGCAGGAAGTGAAGAGTTTCGATGTGACGTTGATTTGTGATGCATGTCTTGAGGGATGATGTACCTTGTGGCCTTCGATGACACGGCTCTCTCTCTCTCTCTCTCTCTCTCTCTCTCTCTCTCTCTCTCTCTCCTCTCTCTCTCTCTCTCACGTGCCCACAGGGGGTGGTGACGGTGCTGGCGATGGTGGTGGGTTGTTGATGGTGGCTGGCGGTCCGGTCTCCGTCTGTGCCTGCAGGGAGAGGAGGGGAGAGACCCATGTTGTCCCCGTGTCCCTGTCCATGTCTCCGTGGGGTGGTTGAGGGGGTGGGTGGGGGAGGGGGGGCGAGGTGTGGTGTCTTCCTCCGTGTGTTGTGTCAGGGAGAGGAGGGAGAGAACCATGTTGTCCCGTGTCCCTGTCCATGTCTCTGTGGGTGGTGGTTGAGTGGTGGGGGGGGGGGGGGGGGGGGGGGGGGGAGGGGCGAGGTGTGGTGTCTTTCTCCTGGTGCTTGTGTCAGGGAGAGGAGGGAGAGAACCATGTTGTCCCCGTGTCCATGTCCATGTCTCTGTGCTGTGCATGGGTTGGGGGGGGGGGGGGGGGGGGGGGGGGAGGTGTGGTGTCTTTCTCCGTGAGTTGTGTCAGGGAGAGGAGGGGAGAGAACCATGTTGTCCCCGTGTCCCCTGTCCATGTCTCTGTGGGGGTGGTTGGGAGTGGGGTGGGGGAGGGGGGGGTGGGCGAGATGTGGTGTCTTTCTCATGGTTTTGTGTCAGGGAGATGGACGTCTTGCTGATCTTCCTCACCGTCCAATATCGCCCCGTGTTCTCCTCTCTCTCCTCTCCCCTTCTCTCTCTCTCTCTCTCTCTCTCTCTCTCTCTCTCTCTCTCTCTCTCTCTCCGCTCACCCCACCCTCTCTCTCCCCGCCCCTGTCGCTCCCTTCCTGTTCACATGCACCTTAACCACACAGACGTACACAGTTTTTAAGGTCGATGACATAAACACAGGCGTATGCATATATTGGCTCTTCTTCTTCTTTTTTCTATTTAATCTGTCTGTCTGGTCTGTCTGTCTGTCTGTCTGTCTGTCTGTCTCTCTCTCTCTCTCTCTCTCTCTCTCTCTCTCTCTCCTCTCTCTCCCTCTCCTCTCTCTCTCTCTCTCTCTCTCTCTCTCTGTCCATGTGTGGGCGTGTGTGTGTGTGTGTGTGTGTGTGTACGCGCGCGCGCGCGCGCGCGAGAGAGAGAGAGAGAGAGAGAGAGAGGGGTGGAAGTTGTGCATGAACTTGCCTACAGTAATGTTTTTATGTGTGTCTCATCATCAATCCATCGAAATAGAGAGGGGGAGGGGGTGGGGGGTGGGTGGGGGTGGGGGTTTTGCAGTGGAGATTAAGTCTTTTTTTTTTTATCTTTGATCTCAAAGCTCCTCACGTGCACGCATGACCCGCGACTTCAACACTGAACTTGGTAGGTATAGAGAAAAAGAGGCGAAGGATTTATCTGCGTGCGTGATTCGCGCGTAAAAAGTTGGCAGAAAAGACATAAAAACTGTTTAATATTACCAAGCCTTTGATTCAGCCAAACAAGTCCAAATCCGTATTGAAAGAAACGGAGTCACGCTTTTTCGTCAGAGAGAGAGAGAGAGAGAGTGCGCGCGCGCGCGCGCGCGCGTGTATATATGTGTGTGTGTGTGTGTGCATGTGTGTGTGCGTGCGTGCGTGCGTGCGTGGAAGCAGCCATGGAAAGGTCAGATGTCGGCATGGAAAGTGCGGGTATGGACCTCAGACAGAACGCAGTTGTCGAGGGTTTTCCGAAGGGGGGTGGGGGGGGGGGGGGGGGGGGGGGGTGGGGGAGCAGCATCAAGTAGACCTGCCTCGGGAGCAGAAGGAGGAGGCCGGTAAGGCAGAGAGCACAGGACGGTGAGAAGAGAGACAGGAAGGCAGAGAGCACAGGACGGTAAGAAGAGAGACAGGAAGGAAGGCAGAGAGCACAGGACGGTGAGAAGAAGAGAGACAGGGAGGAAGGCGGAGAGCACAGGACGGTAAGAAGAAGACAGACAGGAAGGAAGGCGGAGAGCACAGGACGGTAAGAAGAAAGAGAGACAGGGAGGAAGGCAGAGAGCACAGGACGGTAAGAAGAAGAGAGACAGGGAGGAAGGCAGAGAGCACAGGACGGTAAGAAGAAAGAGAGACAGGGAGGAAGGCAGAGAGCACAGGACGGTTAGAAGAAGAAGAGAGACAGGGAGGAAGGCATAGAGAGCACAGGACGGTAAGAAGAAGAGAGACAGGGAGGAAGGCAGAGAGCACAGGACGGTAAGAAGAGAGACAGGAAGGAAGGCAGAGAGCACAGGACGGTAAGAAGAGAGACAGGGAAGGAAGGCAGAGAGCACAGGAACGGTGAGAAGAACAAGACATGAAGGAAGGCAGAGAGCACAGGACGTTAAGAAGAGAGACAGGAAGGAAGGCAGAGAGCACAGGAACGTGAGAAGAACAGAGACATGAAGGAAGGCAGAGAGCACAGGAACGGTGAGACAAGAACAGAGACATGAAGGAAGGCAGAGAGAGCACAGGAACGTGAGAAGAACAGAGACATGAAGGAAGGCAGAGAGCACAGGACGGTAAGAAGAGAGACAGGAAGGAAGGCAGAGAGCACAGGACGGTTAGAAGAAGAGAGAGACAGGAAAGGAAGGCAGAGAGCACAGGACGGTGAGAAGAAGAGAGAGACATGAAGGAAGGC
>JADBJO010002223.1:297500-305000 GCA_016801955.1 Conus betulinus
ACCGGGCTGTGGCTGTGGACGGGGTGTCGGAATGAGCGGCGTGGGTGCACTGCCTCTGAGGTGGCGCAGAGATTGGGACAGGGGAAAAAAAAAAAAAAAAAAAAAAAAAAAAAAAAAAGAACATGAACTTAGCTGTCAACACGTTGGTCAGAAATACTGTGTGAACCTGTCTGTTAGCGGTAGGTAGAGAAACGCTGCATGACTCTCTCTGCAAGTTGACGAGAAAAGCTGCGTGAATCTCTCTGCAGGTTGACGAGAAACGTTGCATGAATCTCTCTGCAAGTTGACGAGAAACGTTGCATGAATCTCTCTGGAAGTTGACGAGAAACGTCGCATGAATCTCTCTGCGAGTTGATGAGAAAAGTTGCATGAAGAACCAACCTGCAAGCTGACAAGGAGCATAGCATGAACTTGTGTATAAGTAAATCAGGAATCTGCAAGTCGACGATGAACACTGCATGAACCTCTGTGTGAATCTCTGTGCAAGTTGACGAGAAACGTCTCATGAATCTCTGTGCAAGTTGACGAGAAACGTTGCGTGAATCTCTCTGCAGGTTGACGAGAAATGTTTCATGAATCTCTCTGCAGGTTGACGAGAAACGTTGCACGAATCTCTGTGCAGTTGACGAGAAACGTTGCTTGAATCTCTGTGCAAGTTGACGAGAAACGCTGCTTGAATCTCTCCGAGTTGATGAGAAACGTTGCATGAAGAACCAACCTGCAAGCTGACAAGGAGCATAGCATCAACTTGTGTATAAGTAAACCAGGAATCTGCAAGTCGACGATGAACACTGCATGAACCTACCTACAAATCGATGATAAACACTGCATGAACCTACCTACAAATCGATGATAAACACTGCATGAACCTACCTACAAATCGATGATAAAACACTGCATGAGCCTACCTACAAATCGATGAGAAACACTGCATGAACCTACCTACAAATCGATGATAAACACTGCATGAACCTACCTACAAAACGACAATAAATACTGCCTGAACCTATATACAAATCGACGATGAACGCTGCATGAACCTACCTACAAATCGACGATGTACACTGCATGAACCTATCTACAAATCGATGATAAACACTGCACTAACCTATCTGAGCACTGCACGAACCTACCTACAAATCGACAATAAACCTTCACGAAACTGCTTACATTTGACAAAAAGACTATAGCAAATCAACGATAAACACTGCATGAAACTGCCAACAGGTTGGTGACTGACACTGTGTGAAACTGCCCACAAGTTGGTGACTGACACTGTGTGAAACTGCCCACAAGTTGGTGACTGACACTGTGTGAAACTGCCCACAAGTTGGTGACTGACACTGTGTGAAACTGCCCACAAGTTGGTGACTGACACTGTGTGAAACTGCCTACAAGTTGGTGACTGACACTGTGTGAAACTGCCTACAAGTTGGTGATACAGAGAAAGAGACAGAGAGACACATCTCTAGCCTACCTACAAATCGATGATAAACACTGAATGAGCCTACCTACCTACGATGATAATGATAAACACTGCATGAGCCTACCTACAAATCGATGAAACACTGCATGAACCTACCTACAAATCGATGATAAACACTGCATGAACCTACCTACAAATTGATGATAAACACTGCATGAACCTACCTACAAATCGATGATAAACACTGCATGAACCTACCTACAAAACGACAATAAAACACTGCCTGAACCTATCTACAAATCGACGATGAACGCTGCATGAACCTACCTACAAATCGACGATGTACATTGCATGAACCTATCTACAAATCGATGATAAACACTGCACTAACCTATCTGCAAAACGATGATAAACATTGCATGAACCTTCCTACAAATCGACAATAAACCTTCACGAAACTGCTTACATTTGACAAAAGACTAGCAAAATCAACGATAAACACTGCATGAAACTGCGAACAGGTTGGGGACTGACACTGTGTGAAACTGCCCACAAGTTGGTGACTGACTCTGTGTGAAACTGCCCACAAGTTGGTGACTGACACTGTGTGAAACTGCCCACAAGTTGGTGACTGACTCTGTGTGAAACTGCCCACACAAGTGGTGACTGACACTGTGTGAAACTGCCCACAAGTTGGTGACTGACACTGTGTGTGAAACTGCCCACAAGTTGGTGACTGACACTGTGTGAAACTGCCTACAAGTTGGTGAATGACGTTGTGTGAACCTGTCGGATGTTGATGGTAAAACATGGCATGAACCTGCCCAAAGTTTGTGAGAAACACTTCGTGAACCTTCTTACAAGCTGGAAACAAATTCTGCATGGACGCACTTTCTGCAGGTTGAGAATAACACCGCATGAACCTACTTACAATTGCCAATAATCTCAACGCAACTCTGCCAACAAGTTGACGACAAGCATGGCATAAATCTACCTGCAATTATTCGAGAAACGTTGCTGGAATTTGTCTGTACATTGGCGAGAGACGCTGCACGAACCAACATACAAGAAAACACTTTTACAGGAGAAACAAAAAATGCTTGAAACTATCTGTAAGCTAAGGAGAGAGAGAGAGAGAGAGAGAGAGAGAGAGAGAGAGAGAGAGAGAGAGAGAGAGAGAGAGAGAGAGAGAGAAGAGCCCATTATGGTGGAGAAAAGAACTGCGTATAACTTCTAAAAGCATACAGAGAGAGAGAGAGAGACAGAGAGAGAGGGGAGGAGGGGGGGGGGAATAAAAGACTGCACAAATCTGTCTACGACTCGCAAGAAAAAAAACTGTGCGAACTTCAATACTGACAGTGAAGACACTCCAGTAAGAACACTGGTTCAGAAGGGAAATAATATCACCGTTCATGAGTTGTCGTCAGGTGCGTGGGGGTAGTTGATGGGGGACGCAGGAGAGCCGACTGGTCTCAGTCCGCGGGAAATGGGGTCCCAGAACCTTGCAGTGCTCGGCGCTGTGTGAAACGAGAGCCATTGTTGCTGGGATGAGTCCACTGTTAGGAGAGCGGTGCCAACTGTCCCCGGTCTAACCGTAACGAAACGATGTGTGTGTGCGTGTGTGCGTGCGTGCGTGCGTGCGTGCGTGTGTGTGTGTGTGTGTGTGTGTGTGTGTGTGTGTGTGTGTGTGTGTGTGTGTGTGTGAGAGAGAGACAGAGACAGAGACAGAGAGAGAGAGAGAGAGATGGAGAGAGAGTTTCTTTCGTATTGCCTTCGTCTCAGTCTGCCCACCCCTCACTTGTCTTTTCTGTTTTTTTTCCCTCCCCACCCAACCTCGTTCGCCAGCGTCCTCCCCCCCCCCTGCTCCTCCCCCCCCCCCCCCCCCCCCCCCCCCCCCCCCCCCCCCGCCCACTTACACCCGCACCACTCTGTGTGTGTGTGTGTGTGTGTGTGTGTGTGTGCCTGTCTATCTAGTTGTCTGTCTGTCTCCCCCCCCCCCTTTCTCTCCCTCTCCCCTCCCCTCTCTCCCTTTCTCCCTTTCTTCATCCTTTCACACTTATTCAGTCACTTCACGCACACTCATTCACGTCTGTCAGTCCGTCTGTCTCTCTCCTTCCCGTCTCTCTCTCTCTCTCTCTCTCTCTCTCTCTCTCTCTCTCTCTCTCTCTCTCTCTCCTCGTTCTTTCTCTCCCGTCCCCTCTTCACCTGTCTTTCGCTATATTTCTCTCTCTCTTCCTCCACTCGTTCTTTCTCTCCCGTCCCCCTCGCCATCCTGTCTCTCACTCTATTCCTCTAGCTCTTCTCTAGGTGGATCGAGATTGATTGGGAATGAGTGTTCAGGTGCACGGCATTGTTCAGTTCACCGCTTCATGCGGTTCAACGGCCTATCTGCGAATAAAACATCTATCTCTGTCTGTCCCTCTGTCTGTCTGTGTCTGTTTCTCTCTCTCTCTCTCTCTCTCTCTCTCTCTCTCTCTCTCTCTCTCTCTCTCTCTCCCCCTCTTTCTCTCTCTTTGTCTCTCTGCCTGTTTATCTCTCTCTCTCTCTCCCTCCCCCCCCCTCTCTCTCTCTCATTCATTTCTCACACTCCTCCAACTCCTTTTCACTTTCAGCACAGTGTAGTGGTAACACTGTGAAACGTTTGACACAGAGAGAGCAGTTAACGACTCCCATGGGAAAAATATATGTTTGAAAACAGTGGGTGGGTGTGTGTGTGTGTGGGGGGGGGGGGGGGGGAGGCTGTTTTGAAACAGCCAGTAAAAGGTATTTTGTCGATAGAACATGAGGGTGATCGCTGCTGGTACAAGAATCAGAGCATCACAAGAAGAAAGAGCGATGGTTGGAACTTACTGGAAGTGCTTGTTTCCCTCTCAGCGTGCCTATTGTAGTGTTGAATAGTATCAGAACGAAGTCTGTTCAGCCGTTATCATCCTCATCCTTGTTCAGTATCGTCATCGTCATCAGTGCGAGGAAAGCTTTCAGACAGTGCTGAGGGGCAACTCTTTAGGACAAGGTTGAAACTGGAAAAGACAGACCCTCCCGTGATGGGGGAAAAGACAGACCCTCCCGTGATTGGGGAAAAGACAGACCCTCCCCGTGATGGGAAAAAGACAGATCCTCACGTGATGGGGGAAAAAGACAGATCCTCACGTGATGGGGAAAAGACAGACCCTCCCGTGATGGGGGAAAAGACAGACCACCACGTGATGGGGGAAAAAGACAGACACACACGTGATGGGGGAAAAGACAGACACACACGTGATGGGGGAAAAGACAGACCCTCCCGTGATGGGGGAAAAGACAGACCCTCCCGTGATGGGGGAAAAGACAGACAGACACACACGTGATGGGGGGAAAAGACAGACACACACGTGATGGGGGAAAAGACAGACACACACACGTGATGGGGAAAAAAAGACAGACCCTCCCGTGATGGGGGAAAAGACAGACCCTCCCGTGATGGGGGAAAAGACAGACCCTCCCGTGATGGGGGGAAAAGACAGACCCTCCCGTGATGGGGGAAAAGACAGACCCTCCCGTGATGGGGGAAAAGACAGACACACACACGTGATGGGGAAAAGAAAAGACAGACACACACGTGATGGGGGAAAAGACAGACACCACACGTGATGGGGGGAAAAGACAGACCCTCCCGTGATGGGGGGGAAAAGACAGACCCTCCCGTGATGGGGGAAAAGACAGACACACACGTGATGGGGAAAAGACAGACCCTCCCGTGATGGGGGAAAAGACAGACCCTCCCGTGATGGGGGAAAAGACAGACACACACGTGATGGGGAAAAGACAGACCCTCCCGTGATGGGGGAAAAGACAGACCCTCCCGTGATGGGGGAAAAGACAGACACCACACGTGATGGGGGGAAAAGACAGACACACACGTGATGGGGGAAAAAGACAGACACACACGTGATGGGGGCAAAGACAGACCCTCACGTGATGGGAAAAGACAGATCCTCCCGTTATGGGAAAAGACAGACCCTCCCGTGATGGGGGAAAAAAACAGACCCTCCCGTGATGGGGGGAAAGACAGATCCTCCCCGTGATGGGGGAAAAGACAGATCCTCCCGTGATGGAAAAGACAGATCCTCCCGTGATGGGGGAAAAAGACAGATCCTCCCGTGATGGGAAAAGACAGATCCTCCTGTGATGGGAAAAAGACAGACCCTCCCGTGATGGGGGCAAAGACAGACACACACGTGATGGGGGAAAAAAGACAGACCCTCCCGTGATGGGGGCAAAGACAGACCCTCCGTGATGGGGGAAAAGACAGACACACACGTGATGATGGGGGCAAAGACAGACACCCACATGATGGGGGAAAAAGACAGACACACACGTGATGGGGGAAAAAAGACAGACACACACGTGATGGGGGGGAAAAGACAGACCCTCCCGTGATGGGGGGAAAGACAGATCCTCCCGTGATGGGGGAAAAGACAGACCCTCCCGTGATGGGGGAAAAAGACAGACCCTCCCGTGATGGGGGGAAAGACAGATCCTCCCGTGATGGGGAAAAGACAGATCCTCCCGTGATGGGGGGAAAGACAGACCTCCCAGTGATGGGGGCGGGAGACTTCATTCACTGTGAGTGGAACGTCATAACCTCCCCCTGTCGGAGCCGCTCTCCCTCCTCGTTACTTCCCTTGTTTCCTCTAGATCCACCAGTCGCATCTCTCGCCACCTACCCCGTTGCCCGCGATGCCAGCCCCCTCCTTTCCCTCTCTCCCTTCGCCCTTCCATGTGGAGGTCTACGCTTCTCCCTCAGAACCAAGACTACCGCGAAAGAACATGTCCCCTAAAAGCTTTCGCTGTGAGGACGAAAAGCTCAACCATTCACTCCCTTAGTACCCCTTCGCTCGTTCGTCTCTTCTCCACGCCCCCACGTCGCTGACCAGGCTGTTCCAACAAGGGTCGTGGTGGAGGCAAGGAACGAAGGGGACAGACGCAGTGGTCTGTAGCCTGCTGCACAACAAGGCAACGTCATCCGGCTCTGTTCAAGGGGACAGACGCAGTGGTCTGTAGCCTGCTGCACAACAAGGCGACGTCATCCGGCTCTGTTTCAGGGGACAGACGCCAGTGGTCTGTAGCCTGCTGCACAACAAGGCGACGTCATCCGGCTCTTTTCAAGGGGACAGACGCAGTGGTCTGTAGCCTGCTGCACAACAAGGCGACGTCATCCGGCTCTTTTCAAGGGGACAGACGTAGTTGGTCTGTAGCCTGCTGCACTACAGGCGGACGTCATTCGGCTCTGTTCAAGGGGACAGACGTAGTGGTCTGTAGCCTGCTGCACAACAGGCGGCGTCATTCGGCTCTGTTCAAGGGGACAGACGTAGTGGTCTGTAAGCCTGCACAACAGGCGACATCATCCCGGCTCTGTTCAAGGGGACAGACGCAGTGGTCTGTAGCCCGCACAACAGGCGACATCAACCGGCTCTTTTCAAGGGGACAGACGTAGTGGTCTGTAGCCTGCTGCACTACAGGCGGCGTCATTCGGCTCTGTTCAAGGGGACAGACGCAGTGGTCTGTAGCCCGCACAACAGGCGACATCAACCGGCTCTGTTCAAGGGGACAGACGCAGTGGTCTGTAGCCCGCACAACAGGCGACATCAACCGGCTCTGTTCAAGGTGACAGACGTAGTAGTCTGTCTTTAGCCTGCACAACAGGCGACATCAACCGGCTCCTTTCAAGGTGACAGACGCAGCGGTCCGTCTGTAGCCTGCACAACAGGCGACATCAACCGGCTCTGTTCAAGGGGACAGACGCAGCGGTCCGTCTGTAGCCCGCACAACAGGCGACATCAACCGGCTCCTTTCAAGGGGACAGACGCAGCGGTCCGTCTGTAGCCTGCACAACAGGCGACATCAACCGGCTCTGTTTCAAGGGGACAGACGCAGCGGTCCGTCTGTAGCCCGCACAACAGGCGACATCAACCGGCTCCTTTCAAGGGGACAGACGCAGCGGTCCGTCTGTAGCCTGCACAACAGGCGACGTCATCCGGCTCTTCTCTACCTACCTGTCCACAGGGAAGTGGACACAGGTCGGTGAATCACGA
>JADBJO010002223.1:307500-320000 GCA_016801955.1 Conus betulinus
GTGCTGGTTGATGAGAAAATCAGATAAAACCCATGCTACAAGTTGATAAGACAATCTGAAGGTGTGTTTAAAGAACATTTTTCAACGAGAATGTGTGAATGAACCCATCTTCATGTTAAAGATCTGAATGAGCCTGTCTGCATGTTGAAATCTAAACGAACCCATCTTTATGTTAAAATCTGATTTAAAAAAAAAAAAAAAAAGAAAAATTTTGAATGAGACCACATGCCGCATTACTATGAAACTAAGCATGAGTTTACTTACACTAGACGATGAAGACACATGAACTCGTCTATAAGTTGACGGAGAAACGCAGCATGAACCGTTCTACAAGTTGAGAAAAAAACAAACACACAAACAAAAACAAAAACAAAAAAACAAAAAAAACGAACAATTCTTTTTATCGACAAGAGATGACATATCAAGATGAGCGGGGGAAAAAAAAGTCCGATACACCTTACTGTTAGCTGAGAAAGGGAAAAAAAAAAGCGCAAGAATCTTTCTACGGCCAACAAAAAAAAAAAAAAAAAAAACTGCGTGAATACATCTACAAACCGCAAGAAACTCGGGAAATGGCATGGTTTCAGAAAGAAGAAAAGAAAATAACTATTGATCAGTATGGAGGAGGTGCGTGGCCTAGTTAATAGGACGAAGGCAGGCTGCCTGTCTTCACCCCCGTGTAAATAAAGGGAGTCGTGCATCATTCAGGGTGTTAGCGCTGTGCGGAATGACAGCCGTTGTTGCTGTGATGAGATGGTTGATCTCATGCCAGGTCATCTGGCCTGGCCTGAGACGTGTGCAGCGACGAAGCGTGCTGCAATCTGGTATTTGTCCACGCTCCAGTCTCTGTCCGCGCACACCTCTGCCCGTCGGTCTTCTGTCTAATTTCTCTCTCTCTCCTCCTCCTTCTCCTCCTCCTCTTCCACCTCCCACTCTCTCCTCTCTCTCTCTCTCTCTCTCTCCTCTCTCTCTCTCTCTCTCTCTCTCTCTCTCTCTCTCTCTCTCTCTCTCTCTCTCTCTCTCTCTGTCTGTCCCTCTGTCTTCTTCCTCTTGTCTTCTCTCCGTCTCTCTCCGCCTCCTTCCTTCTCGCCATCTGGATCAGTGATGATTATGATTTGGGATGATTGTGCAGCTGCACCCCCTCATGATAGGCAATGGCCTGTTTATGATTATCTTTCTATCTGTCTGCATGCAGGCCCCCCCCCCCCCCTTCTCCCCCCCCCCCCCCCCCCCCCCCCCCCATCTCCTGCACTGCTCCCACCTTCTTTTTGTCTGTCTCTCTTCTCTACCTGTCTGTCTCTCTGTCTCTCTCTTGGTGTGCCCACCCTCCCGATCCCCCTCCTCTCCTTTCAGCTCAGCGCGACTGCTTCGTCGTGAAAGGGCAGGGAAAACAGCAGACGATTTCCATGATGACAAATGAGAAATAGAGAGAGAGAGAGAGAGAGAGAGAGAGAGAGAGAGAGAGAGAGAGAGAGAGAGAGAGAGAGAGAACCCTCCAGGCAGAATGCGTGAACTCATTCCCAGTAAAGGGCCTGTCACTGGCTGGAGCACGGGGAGGGTGGGTGGTTTGTAAAAGGATCAGAGCATCACAGCCAATAAGGACCATCGGCAGTAAGTATGCTTGTTTAGTAAGGTCATCCTTGATTTCATAGTATTAGATACACTTCTGAATGTTTATTACTGTTCTCATCATCATTTTTATCATCATCACCATCATTACCATCATCATCACCACCACCATCATCATTACCATCGTCATCATTATCATCACCATCATTACCATCATCATCACCACCATCATCATCATTACCATCGTCATCATTATCATCTTCATCATCATGATCTTTATCATCATCATCATGTTTATCATCATCGTCATCGTCATCATCATCATCATTCATCATCATCATCGTCATCGCCATCATTGTGAAGCTTTCAGACAGCTCCACATACCACCCTGATGAGAAGGAAGGAACGAACTGAAGCTGATCTATGGCGGTAAGAGGCAGGAGGCTTGATGAACTGTGAGTGGCACGTTATAACGTCCCCTGTCAGAGCCCCGCTCCCTCCTGCTTGTCTCCCTTGCCCCCCCCCCCTCCCCCCCTCCCCCCCCATCAGGTCCCAGCTCTCCCCCCTACCTACCTCAGCACTGCTGGCTTTTCCAGTCAAGTCACCATTAGGTCTGTCCACCCTCCACCCCTCTCCCTTAACTTTCTCTCCCATCCTTCACTCCTCCTCCTGCCCCTTCCTCAGTAGCTCCCCTTCTCCCACTTTTCCTTTCACCTCATCCCCCCCCCCCCCCCCCCCCCCCCTTCCTCTCCGGCGCTGACCAGACGGTTCCGTCATGGCTGTGATGAGCAGCGTGAGGGCAGGGGGAGGACGGTGACGTCTTCAGCCCAGGTGAAGTCTGACCGTGCCCGTCTGGCTGCTGATGGCAGGGAGGCTGGCGGAATCCGCTGAGGTCCCCAGCCTGTGGCAGGACAGTGGCAGTGGTGATGAGAAGAGACGGGTGTGAAGAACGATGATCACTTCCTAATGTAGCTTCTTCTCCAGCTGAAGTCCGCTTCTACAGTGACAAGTGCATACATACATATACATATACATTACCGCCATAGACCAGCCTCAGTTCGTTCCACCCTTGTCACAATATATATATATATAATATATATATATATATATATATATATATATATATATATATAATGCTGAACAATTAAGTCGTGGGGAAAAACAAGTGCAGGTTCACAATTCTTCCATCATTATAGTAATGATTTGGCAAAGATTTGAAATTGAGAGAAAAAACACAAAAAGAAGAAAATGGGAAAATTTATATTATAAATATGAAAAACCCTTCACTAGCTGCATGAAGGAACCATCGCAATCCCTCTCGAAAGCAGATCTGTATGTATCGCCTGCTCCGAGGCCTTTCGTCCGCTGGGATCGGACTCGTCAGGGAGACACGGCTGATTGTGTCTGTGCTCTTGGCATCAGGTACACACACACACACACACACACATACACACACACACACACACACACACACACACACACACACACACACACACACACAAACACACACACACACACACACACACAATATATGTATATATATATATATATATATATATATATATATATATATATATATACATTATGTTTGTGTGTGTGTGTGTGCGCGCGCGCGCGCGTATGTGTGTACACACACATTATGAGAGACGCAGAGAGAGAGAGAGAGAGAGAGAGAGAGCTGCATTGTTCAGCCACGCGCTCCAAATAGCAAGGGTTCTGTGATTGGTAGAAAGAAACGTGGGATGTTTTTCAGTCTCCCAGTGCTCCTCCCTCCCCCTCCCCTCCCCTTATTCCTCAGTCAGGCGCTGACCAGACAGATCAAACAAAACTTTCGGTGAAGGAAGAAAGGGAAGGACGTTGACCGACGTCTTCAGCCTTAAGAGAGAGGGAGATGGAGGGAGACGGTGGGTGGGGTGGAGGGAGGGTGTTGCGGGTGGGTGAGCTCGGTCTTTACATGGAAATGTATCGGGGATTTGGAGGAGGAGGAGGAGGGGGGGGGGGGGGGGGGCGGCTGTCCAATCCCACAGGAAGGCTTTGCACGGAAGTCTTTTAGCAAGGATTTTCCCTTACTCCCTCTGTCCATTCCTCCATCCTTCTCTCTCTCTCCCCCCCCTCTCTCTCTCTCTTCTTGTCGTGCGCGCGCATGCGTGCACAGCCTCCTTGTCCTCCTCCTCCTCGTCCTCCTCCTCTTCCCCCTTCTTCTTCTTCTTATTCTCCTCGTCTCTGTCTCAGTCTCAGTCTCTGTCTGTCTTTCTCTCCGTCTCAGTCTCAAGTCTCTGTCTTTCTCTCTGCGCGCTTGTGTGTGTATGTGTGTGTGTGTGTGTGTGTGTGTGTGTGTGTGTGTGTGTGTGTGCGCTTGCTTGCTTGCTTGCTTGCTTGCGTGGCTGATGCACAGATGGTGGACAAAATGGAGCGGCAGTCCATTTGCCTGCTGAGTGCGCATGTCAGCTTCGAGAGGAAGCGCTGAAAAACTTTGCTCCCCTCGAGGGGATGAAAGGGGATGGGGTGGGGGTGCGTGTGGTGGGGGGGGGGGGGTGGGGTGGGGGGGGGGGGGGGGATGTTGGTCCTCAGTGCTTTGGCTGGTCTTGTCCTGGGCTGAGAGAATGAGTTAGCGTTCATCTGAAGAGTACGGACCAGGTACCAGACGCCACTGCCTCGTGAGGACTGTTTGTGTTCCATCTATTGTTTTGTTTCTTTTGTCTCTTTTACGCCGTTCTTCTTTTTACCTTTTTCTTTGAATGGGGGGGGGGGGGGGGGGGGCGCTTGCTGAAGCGGACTGTGCACCTAAGCCGTTGTAGTGGTCAGAAGGGGGCGTGGCAGGTGGTGTCCAGCCTGTTTGGGCTGGGAACAGGCACCACCAGTACACACCACCCATGTTGCCTCTAGGAGACTTCATCTTGATTTCTCCACGTTGATTGCTGTGCTGGGACTCCTAGGGGACCAGCATGGGTATTGATGGGGGGGTGGGGTTGGGGGGGGGGGGGGGGGGCGGGATGGCGTGGGAATATGCTGATGAGGTGACATGGAAGATGACACAGCAGTGGAAGAAATCGGGGAGAGAGAGAGAGAGAGGAGAGAGAGGAGAGAGGAGAGAGAGAGAGAGAGAGAGAGAGAGAGAGAGAGAGAGGGAGCGAGAGAGAGATGAATTAGATGTAAATCATGTCGTTAACAACATTTGACAAGTTGCTCATCACAAAGTTTCTCAATGTGCAGTGTGTGAACGGTGTGTGTTTCTGAATTCTGCTGTCAGAGTTACTGGGATTCCAGAGCTCTCTCTCTCTCTCTCTCTCTCTCTCTCTCTCTCTCTCTCTCTCTCTCTCGGCAGTCGACTCGTAACTTCTGGAACGTGACTAAGACAAAATCGTGTGACGTAGACAAAGTGCGGATGCTTCTGTCTCCGTGGCGTTCCTAGATCCATTGCTCTGTGGACCTCCTGTGCTGTGTACAGCGTGCGGTGGGTGTGAGTCCTTGTCTTTGGCAGCCAGTGCGTGCCTGCACCCTCTGTGGACCTCCTCCTGTGCTGGGTACAGCGTGCGGTGGGTGTGAGTCCTTGTCTTTGGCAGCCAGTGTGCCTGCGCCCTCTGTGGAAGCAGGGGAGAGCTACTGTTGTTGGATTCCGTCTACATGTTCGCGCAAGAATTTGGGATTTCATTGGTGGTATTTTGTTCAGCCACAGCGATGCCCCCCTTAACTGATTGTTTTAAGATATGTCGTATAATTTGGGATTTCAATTGTGGTCAGTTTGGGTTCATGGACAGCCAACGATACCACTGTTTAAGTGATTGTATGGAGCCGGTGTGAGGTATTTTGTAGTGAGTCATCACCTGTCTGACCAGCTGTAAGGCCCCCCCCGGTGTGAGGGCAGTGTAGTGTGTCGTGACCAGCTGTAAGGGTCGGTGTGAGGGCAGTGTAGTGTGTCTGACCAGCTGTAAGGAGCCGGTCTGTGTGAGGGCAGTGTAGTGAGTCATCACCTGTCTGACCAGCTGTAAGGAGCCGGTGTGAGGGCAGTGTACGGAGTCATCACCTGTCTGACCAGCTGTAAGGAGCCCGTGTGAGGGCAGTGTAGAGAGTGTGTCTGACCAGCTGTAAGGAGCCGGTGTGAGGGCAGTGTAGAGTGTGTCTGACCAGCTGTAAGGAGCCGGTGTGAGGGCAGTGTAGTGTGTCTGACCAGCTGTAAGGAGCCGGTGTGAGGGCAGTGTAGTGTGTCTGACCAGCTGTAAGGAGCCGTGTGAGGGCAGTGTAGAGATTCATGACCTGTCTGACCAGAGGGTAGTGTAGTGTGTGACCAGCTGTAAGGAGCCGGTGTGAGGGTAGTGTAGTGTGTCTGACCAGCTGTAAGGAGCCCGTGTGAGGGCAGTGTAGAGATTCATCACCTGTCTGACCAGCTGTAAGGAGCCGGTGTGAGGGGTGTAGTGTAGTGTGTCTGACCAGCTGTAAGGAGCCGTGTGTGAGGGTAGTGTAGAGATTCATCACCTGTCTGCCAGCTGTAAGGAGCCGGTGTGAGGCAGTGTAGAGATTCATCACCTGTCTGACCAGCTGTAAGGAGCCGGTGTGAGGGCAGTGTAGAGATTCATCACCTGTCTGACCAGCTGTAAGGAGCCGGTGTGAGGGCAGTGTAGAGATTCATCACCTGTCTGACCAGCTGTAAGGAGCCGGTGTGTGAGGGCAGTGTAGAGATTCATCACCTGTCTGACCAGCTGTAAGGAGCCGTGTGAGGGCAGTGTAGTGAGTCATCACCTGTCTGACCAGCTGTAATGAGCCGGTGTGAGGGCAGTGTAGTGTGTCTGACCAGCTATAAGGAGCCGGTGTGAGGGTAGTGTAGTGTGTCTGACCAGCTGTAAGGAGCCCGTGTGAGGGCAGTGTAGTGTGTCTGACCAGCTGTAAGGAGCCCGTGTGAGGGCAGTGTAGAGATTCATCACCTGTCTGACCAGCTGTAAGGAGCCGGTGTGAGGGTAGTGTAGCGTGTCTGACCAGCTGTAAGGAGCCCGTGTGAGGGCAGTGTAGAGATTCATCACCTGTCTGACCAGCTGTAAGGAGCCGGTGTGAGGCAGTGTAGAGAGTGTGTCTGACCAGCTGTAAGGAGCGGGTGTGAGGGTAGTGTAGCGTGTCTGACCAGCTGTAAGGAGCCGGTGTGAGAGCAGTGTAGTGTGTCTGACCAGCTGTAAGGAGCCGGTGTGAGAGCAGTGTAGTGTGTCTGACCAGCTGTAAGGAGCCCCGTGTGAGAGCAGTGTAGTGTGTCTGACCAGCTGTAAGGAGCCCGTGTGAGGGCAGTAGTGAAGGGAGTCATCGCCGGCCATTTTCTCCTCACAGCCACTCTCACTTGTGTGACCAGCTCCTTCATTAGTTCTCGTCAGAGGGCAGTCTGTCTGTCTGTCTGCCTGTTTGATTGTCTGTGTTGTCTGTCTGTATCACCGTCCGTCCGTCTGTCTGTCTGTTTGGTTTTGTCTGTCTCTCCCCATCTCTGTCTGTCTGTCTGTCAGTCTGTGTGTGTCTCTTTCTATATGTCTTTCTCTGTCTGTCTCTGTCTCTCTTTCTCTCTCATGTCTCTCTTTCTGTCTCTCTTTCTCTCTCTCTCTCTCTCTCTCTCTCTGTAAGGTCGCTGTCTCTCTCTCTCTCTCTCGCCTCATTCTCTCTCTCTCTCTCCTTTTTTTTCTGTTCTGTTTCCCTTTTGTTTCTTGTTCTTCTGCGTCATCTGAAGATAAGGGGCCGTAAAAAAAAGGAGGAGAAAACAGTCCGGAGTCTTGTCTGTCAGATCAAAGAGTCAGACAGAAATGTCTCTCTGTCTGTCTCTCTCTCTTTCTCTCTCTCTCTCTCTCTCTCTCTCTCTCTCTCTCTCTCTCTCTCTCTCTCTCTCTCTCTCTCTCTCTCTCTCTCTCTCCTCTCTCTCTCTCTCCCCCTCTGTTCTTCTGTCTCCTTTCTCCTTCTCTCATCTGAAGATCTCGCCTCTTGTCTCTTCAAAGAGAAGACTCTCTCTGGCCTGCCTCTCTCTCTCTCTCTCTCTCTCTCTCTCTCTCTCTCTCTCTCTCTCTCTCTCTCTCTCTCTCTCTCTTCCCACATTCACCCTTTCGCCTACCCTCGCTCGCTCTTGTCTTGTGAGTGCGTATACATGCACGCGCGCGTGCGCAGCAGACAGACAGACAGACACACACACACGCACGCACGTACACGCGCGTGCATACACACACACACACACACACACACACACACACACACACACACACAGCGCGCGTTGTCTAATTTACTTGGTCCCAGTTACTTCTTTACCCTGATCGGCAATCTCCCGCCCGACAACCCCCCCCCCCCCCCCCAACTCCCCACCCCCAGCCCCAGCCGTTGATGCTGACCAGGCAATTTGTCCAGGTCCTTGATGGAATGAAAAGACGGACGTCATGGACATCGGGCGTAGCGCGACCTGTAGATTGGTGGGGGCACGCAGGCAGAGGGAGAACTAGTAGTGGCGGAAGGGAATGGGAGAGGGGAGGGAGAGGTTTTTTCCTGATAAGGAAACGAGTTCCTGTCGGCCAGCCCTCAGTACAAAGAGTGGGGGAGGTGGGAGAGTGTTGGTGGGGGTGGGGAATCTATAATCCCATCTAGCCGTCCATTAAGTGCCTCCTGTGGAGAAAACGACGTTTCTATTCTTGGGGAAAGGGGGGAGCTGGGTTCTGGGTACAGCGTTCCCTGTAGCACGCCTGGCGTTTGTAGGGAGAGAGTCCGGCTGTGGCCGAACTGAGCGTCTGACTATAGGAGAGTCCAGCTGTGGCCGAACTGAGCGCGTCTGACTATGGGAGAGTCTGGCTGTAACCGAACTGAGCGTCTGACTATAGGAGAGTCCGGCTGTGGCCGAACTGAGCGTCTGACTATAGGAGAGTCCGGCTGTGGCCGAACTGAGCGTCTGACTATAGGAGAGTCCGGCTGTGGCCGAACGTCTGACTATAGGAGAGAGTCTGACTATAGGAGAGTCTGGCTGTGGCCGAACTGAGCGTCTGACTATAGGAGAGTCCGGCTGTGACCGAAGTGACTGTCTGACTATAGGAGAGTCTGGCTGTAACCGAACTGAGCGTCTGACTATAGGAGAGTCCGGCCTGTACCGAAGCCTGACTGTCTGACTATAGGAGAGTCTGGCTGTGGCCGAACTGAGCGTCTGACTATAGGAGAGTCTGGCTGTGCGAGTGTGACTGAACTGAGTCCGTGTGACTATAAGAGTTTGTGCGAGAGTGGCTGTGGCCGAACTGACCGTGTGACTATAGGAGAGTGCGAGTGTGACTGAACTGACCGTGTGACTATAGGAGAGTCCGACTGTGAGACCGAAGTGACCGTGTGACTATAAGAGAGAGTGCGAGTGTGACTATGAACTGAGTGTGACGAACTATAGGTCATGTGCTTGAGGACTGAATGCAAGTGACTATAGGTCATGTGTGGTAAGGATGAACTTAGTGTGGTGATGCGTGTGTGTGTGTGTGTGTGTGTGTGTGTGTTGTGTGTGTGTGTGTGAGGGTGCGTGCGCGCGCGTGCGAGCGGAGGGAGGTGAAAGGGTCGTGTGTGTGTGTGTGTGTGTGTGTGTGTGTGTGTGTGTGTGTGTGTGTGGAGAGAGGAGCGTATATGTTTGTAGTGTGTGTGTGTGTTTGTGTGTGTGTGTGTGTGAGGAGGGAGAGGAGCGTGTATGTTGTTGTAGTGTGTGTGTGTGTGTGTGTGTGTGTGTGTGAGAGAGAGAGAGAGAGAGAGAGAGAGAGAGAGGAGTGAGGGGCGTGTATGTTGTTTGTGTGTGTGTGTGTGTGTGTGTGTGTGTGTGCATGTGTGTGTGAGGAGGGAGGAGCGTGTATGTTTGCAGTGTGTGTTACTATTGCTATGATCATCTCCGCTGTCTGTCGTCACCGCTGTTGTGTTAGTACCTTTCACTCACTAAACACAGCTTGTTCTCGAGCCAAAGCTGAACTAAGAGGAGACTCTTGATGTCTGTTGATGGACTCTCCTCAGTGACTGGAGGAATTAGCTGCAGGCTGTAAACGTGTAAGACTACTGCCAGAGTGGACGTCCTGCAGTCTGCCGTCCCTGGCCTGCCTTGTCATCATGTCTGGCGGTGGCTTCTATTTCCGATCAGGCACAGGTTACTACCATACCCCAGTCCCCCCCCCCTCAGTCTGTATCTGCCAGTCAGCTCTGATTAGAAATGTCATTCACTGGTTGTAAGAACGAAGGAGGGGTAGAGGACGGAGTTGGGGGGTGGGGTGGGAGTGAGGACAACGTCATCCCATCCGTTCATCTTAGAAGTCAGCGCGTCTCGGAAGTTTCCATTTTGGGGATGGAGGTGCTGTCCAGTCCAATCCCTCCTGTCATCCTGTCTTCCATGTTGTAAGCGGGAGTCCAGGAACGGAAAGCTGAATGTCTCGGAACTGGTCGCCCCTTGAGGTTGATGAAAAGAGCTCAGGGTTGCAACGGGTGTTCAGCACTGGAGAGAGAGAGAGAGAGAGAGAGAGAGAGAGAGAGAGAGAGAGAGAGAGAGAGAGAGAGAGAGAGAGAGAACCTCCTCACCCCCCTCTTTCCCTTTCTGTCCTTGTGTTTCTCTCTCTCTCACTCTCTGGCCTCCCACTCACTCTGTGCTCCCCCCCCCCCCCCCCCCCCCCCCCCCCCCCCCGCCCCCCCCTGTGAAGTGTAACTGTATAAAAGTGCCCCACTTCAGAACAGAGCTTGGCTTCGGGTGGTAAGTGTGTGATGTCGCTGCCAGTGGACTAGCTGTCGTCGGTGATAGAACATACAGTAGGCCACTGAACTGACAAGGATTATTATTGGTATTACCGTCTGTAAGGTCATCGTTCTCATCGCATCGCCGCTGCCGTGATTGTTATTACTGCCATTAATGTCATCGGTGTCATCGCTACTGTCGTTGTCGTTATTGTTATTGCTGCCTTAATGTCATCGTTGTCATCGCTACTGTCGTTGTCGTTATTGTTATTACTGCCGTTAATGTCATCGGTGTCATCGCTACTGTTGTTGTCGTTGTTATTGTTATTACTGCCATTAATGTCATCGTTGTCATCGCTACTGTCGTTGTCGTTATTGATATTACTGCCATTAATGTCATCGTTGTCATGGCTAATGTCATTGTCGTTATTGGTAGTACTGTCATCGATGCCATCGTTGTCATTGCTACTGTCGTTGTCGTTATCATTAAACTTTCAGAAAGTACCGCAACTCCCGTCACAACGCTGAATGTAGGAGCAATGGACATCGATCAGAAGACACATGGGAGACCATGAGTTGTTTAGTTCACTTGTACCAGCACCCACCACCTGTCTTCTTACACTACACCCCTTCCCACCAGAACTGCTGTCTCCTCCTGACATTTTCCCGAGGGCAACGTTCTCGTTACCTGTCTACTGGTTTTTTGCTTGTTTTTAAGAGAAAGCGCTTGGGTATTTCTGTGTGTGTGTGTGTGTGTGTGTGTGTGTGTGTGTGTGTGTGTGTGTGTGTGTGTGTGTGTTTCAAGTAAACATAAGTAATCTATAAATCACAATTTGAACAACATTTTCTTGACCAAAACTATTTTTTTAATGTGTTTTTGGTAAATCCGTACACACTGAAGCTTGAAGGATGGAAACGGACTGTACAGGATGGGGGGAGGTCAGAGCTGGGATGGTGGGGGTGGCGTAGTAAACAAGCGTATATGTGTGGAGGGGAGAAGCTGGGAGATATGCGGAGGGTAAAGCCAGAAAAGGGGGGTGGGGGGTGGGGGTGATGTAGCAGATCTGTGCCACACACTGCCATCCAAGGTGAAGCAGGTCATCCCTGAGAAAATGAACTGTCTATTTCGGGATGCTGGAGCTGTCAGACCCATTCGCTGTTCCAGAGGGGGTTTTGTGTGTGTCTGAATGGACATGAAAATAAAGTTAAAGAAGAAAAAAAAGAGAGAGAGAAAAATTGACGTCTGGCAAGTAACGCAGGGAAGGTTCATGAAAGAATAAAAAGCAACAAGGTCGATCGGTGAACGAAAGAGTGTGTGTGTGTGTGTGTGTGTGTGTGTGTGTGTGTGTGTGTGTGTGTGTGTGTGCACATGTTCTTTCTTGTATACCTTTCTATCTGAAAAATGTCTACCTCCGATAATCCTTTCGTGTATTGCCAGCACAGTGAAATCGTCAAATGTGAAAAACTCGTGTAATGCAATCAAAGATTTCCTTGGGGACAATGGAGGAGTTGATAGGGTCACTGCCTGGAAATGGCTATCGACTGAACATGGAAGGGTGGTCAGAAAAACTTGCGCAGAATCTTATTTTCTTTTTTTAATTTCTTCTTTTTTTTTTTTTTCCTTTTCCCTCCTTCCATTCTTCCTTCTATTTTTCATCATTTCTTTCCTTTCTTTCTTTTCTTCTGTTTTTTTTTTTTTTTTTTCCTTTTTCTTTCTTGCCCCGTTTTTTCTGTTTCGTTTTGCGTATTTACTTTATTTTTTTAAAGCTTTTTTTTCTTGCTTCTACTCTGTTCTTTTCTAGTTTTCCTTCATTCGTTCTTTTCTTTCTTTTCTTTTCTTTTCTTTTCTTTCTTTCTTTTATATCTTTTGTTTGTTTGTTTATTTTTTCTGATTTTTTTTTTCTTTTTCTGCTTGTTTCATCGTCTCTCTCATTTCTTATCTTTTTCTTTTTTCCTGCCAGTTCTTTTTTTTCTTCTTCCTATCTTTCTATCGTTTCTTTTCTTTCTGTCTTCCGTTCTTTTTATATCAGCATCCTTACAGCATTCTTCATCAATGTTATCTTTACTTTCCATCAGTAGCACGGCTGTTAGTGCCACCAAGGCAGGACAAATTAAAGAGTGTGGACATCGATTGATACACTGTGAGGAAGGTGAGTGAATTAGTTGTGAGTTCGACAAAAAAAAAAAAAAAAAAAAAAAAAAATCCGCTCCCAACCAGACTCACTCAGAGCCAGGCCATTGAGTTCCCAGTC
>JADBJO010002223.1:325000-330000 GCA_016801955.1 Conus betulinus
TTGCTGACAGAGAGAGAGAGAGAGAGAGGGGGGGGGGAGGGGGTCAGTGCTGGATCTAGCTTTAAAGAATGTACAAACCAATCCAGATACATCAATTTGTATATGGCCTTCTGCGGGTCCGTCCTGATTGACCTGTCAGAAGTTTGAAAAGTTCGAGTTTCTCTGCATACTTTGCTCTCTCTCTCTCTCTCTCTCTCTCTCTCTCTCTCTCTCTCTCTCTCTCTCTCTCTCTCTCTCTCTCCACCACACACTCAGGCTCGTGCACACACGCACACGCACGCACACGCTCTCACACAATCGTACATACACACGTACAAAAAAAAAACGTACGCGCGCACGCACGCCCCCCCCCCCCCCTCATCCCCACACGCACACACACACACACACACACACACACACACACACACACACACACACACACACACACACACACACACACACACACACACACACACACACACACACACACTCGCACACACACTTGTGGCATTAGTGCGTGCAGTATTAAGTATCTGAAGCCTGCTTCACAGCGCTGGGTCATGAGAATGCACAGGTCAGGCATGTGCTAAGTCTGGTCCCTGAGGCTGTGTTCTGGCGATCTGTTCTTTTCCAGCTGTGTGTGTGTGAGTCATCTGGCTGTGTCACCCACGCACACAGTGGATCAACAGACGTGCTATAGTATGGATCAGTTCGTGCGCAGTGACGCCTCGCTGAGGACGCTGAAGCTGACAGACTGTGTGCAGGTTTTTGTTTTTGTTTGTTTGTTTGTTTGTTTGTTTTTTTGCCTGTGCACGTTTACGTTTCGGTCCTTTACGAGTTGAACCAGGAGCAGACAGACAGACAAACTGGCTAGTAACGATTGCAGACAAAACCCAGTGTGTGGAAGTTGCTACCTTGTGAACGTGATGTGGCCGTTCCTCTGTTGTCGCCCGGCTTGTGTCAGGGGTGTCAAGGAGACGGTTTCACCTGCTAATGGGCTTCCCCCCCCCCCCCCCCAGCTGCAAGTAGTTCCCTCTTCTAGCTGGCTATGGATTGAGGCTAATGTGTGTGTGTGTGTGTGCGCGCGCGCGCGCACGTATGTGTGTGTATGTGTGTGTGTGTGTGTGTGTGTGTGTGTGTGTGTGTGTGTGTGTGTGTGTGTGTGATCCTTTCGTACTTACAAGCAGGCTTTTTCTTATGCATGAATCCGGATTTTTGGGGTGTGGTTCTTCTCTGACTCGCTGCTTGCTGCAGCTGGTCGACAGAGTGAAAGAGAGGGAGGGCATAGAGGATTTGGACAGTGCGGTGTGGCGTGAATCGGCACGACACAAAAAATTTGGCACACGAGTTTTCCACACGACTTTGGGGAAGTGGTTCAATTCAAATGGTCAAAAATAGAGTGGTGCGTTTATTTGAGAACACGCCACGGGTGTGGTCCTCTCACGAATTGTTTGGTGAATTAGTTCTGACCCTGTCGTGACCGTTCTGATCTAGGCAGCTGCAGTGCTGTGCTGCTGTGTGACGCTGTGGGCGTTGGACGTGCTGAGCCTCTTAGCGGACACACAGGTGGGGGGGGGGGGGGGGGGGGGGGGGGGGGGGGGGGGGGGGGGGGGGGCGGCTTTGACGCTGTTGTGTCATGCAGAACGCACGTCGGTCGGTTTGTATGGGAACACTGTTCGCTTCAAAGAGGTTTACATCTAGTTAGGTTTTCATCACTAAACGGTCAGACATACATCGACCCACTGAATTGTCACTGAATATCCATCCATAGCAGCATGGGGTATAGTCCCACGTTGGTTTCAGAACTGTCATTTTAATTCCATTAGTGACCACCGTAGTTCACGGGCCAATGCGCCTTGGGAAAGGAAAACTTTCTTTTCTTTTCTTCCTTTCGTGTTCCTGACCATGCTAGATCCTCAATCCGGTTTACTAGTAAGACGAAGTCTACAGTCCGCCGCAGAGACCCGCCGGTCCCCGCAGCGTGCTCCTGGACCTCAGCCGGACTGGGCCACGTCTGGCGTCTCAAGGCTTCAAGGAGGGGGCAGCAGGACTGTAAAAATGTGGCTGGGGGAGTTTGGGAGCCTGCGCCACAAGGGCACTGGTCAGTATGAGAGAGTTTGAGACGTGAGAGATGGGAGAGGAGCTGGCAGTGTCCTGTTCACAGCCTGAAGATGGTAGCTTGAGCTGCTCTGTCGAGCTGGTGGATGCTGTCCTCTTCGGTCCCAAATGTCCAAGCGTTGGCGCCATGCTCTTCTCAAGTTGTTCTTGAGGATAATTTTTAGCGGAAAGAAAACCGTAGTTATGTACAACGATCTGTTACCGCCAGAAGGGCACGTTCCTGAAAAAAAAAGGTTGATAGTATGAATGAAAGAAGTTGATTTCCCTCCAGAGATCAGTGCGCTTCCTATATGTGTGTGTTGTTTTCAAGGCAAGGCTAGGCAAAGCAAGGCAAACTACCTTCATGTGCAGACCTAAGGATGGAAGAGAAAATGAGAGCAAAACTCACCGATGTAACATGAATAGCAAGAGTGGTATTAGAAGCAAAAAAAAATAAACAAAAAAGTGAATTAAAACCAGAAATGAAGTATGAAAAAAAATCTAGTTATGTTTGCACTACAAAAGTGGTTTTACTAAATTCACCAATGAATGACGGTTTTTTCCCTTGAGTGTGAGCGTGTTGGGGGTGTGTTGAAAAAAGATGGTATTTCAATGCATTCAGATAGATGCCTAATTCATAGATAAACATTTGGGGGGGGGGGGGGGGGGGGGGGGGGGGGGGGGGCGGTCACGAATAGATAACGAAATTCATCAATAAATCGTGGAGAAGAAACGAGAAACACGTGATGCAGGCGTGGCAGCGTTGTGAATGACGTCATCACCTATACGTGTCCTAGCTGTGCGTCATGCACTCGGGCCCCCCATACGTCATGTCGATGTCGACGTGGTGAATGACGTCATCTCCCACATGTGTTCTTCCAGCAAAGCCCCATGTCTGGTCCCTGTCTCAGCTGGCCTATGTACCTGGCTGTCCGTCCACCAGACACGATGATCCCTCACGGACCCGCGCAGGGAGACACACCCCAGGGCCGATCCTTGCTGTCAAACAGCATTGGCGTGACGGGAAGAGAAGAGTCTGGGGATGATGGCCGTTGGTACGTGACGTCCCACCTCGGGCCTGCCCCCCTCTGTCCAGGGAGCGGTGTAGGGCTGTGGCTCACAGAATGGTCTGCCTGTGTCTGGTGATGCTGGAAGCCCAGTGCTCCGTTCTGTGTGTGCAGTGTTGTCAGGGCCCGTGATCCTCTCTTGCCTTTCCTCGCGTTAGACAACTGCTTTTACCCCGCCCTTCTGTCCTCCTTCAGAAAAGTCACTTACTTTCTCTTTGATGTCCGTGTCTGTCTGTCTGTCTGTCGGTCTGTCTGTCAGTCTTTCCGAGAGACCTACAATGTCTGTCCGTCTGTCGTTCAGAGAGACCTACAATGTCTACATGTAGAGCTTGTTCCACCGGTCTCTGCCTTGCTGTCTGTTGCTGGTGATCCTCTCAGCGGACACGACAGGCTGAGAGAGAGACTTAGCAGGCTGTGACCTGGTGCAGTACGGCTGGCACGTCACCACTGTCCATGTCCACCTCATCACTTCCCTCGGCCAGGGGCCACAGTCTACGGGCGTTACTAGTCTGCTTCACCTCCTCTGTCGGCAAATGCTGATCTTCTTAGTGGCAGAGCGAGAAAGAGAGAATGAATGAACGAATTTTTTTTTTAATGAGGGATAATGAATAAGCACAATACAGGCTTTTTTTACATCTTGCCCTCGATGAAGTAGAAGAAAATAATGACAATATGTGACTTCAAAACTAAATGAGCTATCTAAATAGTGAAATGGATACTAGACCGAAATACAAAAAGCAATCCAAAAATAAGACAGTTAAGCTTTCACACACACACACACACACACACACACACACACAACACACACCACACACACACACACACACACACACACACACACACACAACAACACACACACACACACACACACACACACACACACACACAAAAGAAAACAAACATTGAGAGAGAGAAATGAAGGACGTCAATGAAAGGTTGAAAGGTGAGGAGTATGTCATCAGAAGATAAAGAGAAGGGGGTGAGAAAGGAACACAAAAGAACATTCACATACACTTAAAGATTACTCGTTCTTGAATCCATGCAATAATTTTGAAAATGTGTAAAGAAAGAGAAGACCTGTGGGAGAGGCGACAGGAGCCCTTTCCGTGGAGAGGGCGAAGTGCAGTGGAGTCCGGGAGACTCGGTGTGAGGGTGCAACGCGAGCTACGTTGCCAGTGTCCCCCAACTGGGATTTGGCCAATCGGGAGGACACAACAGTGTGGCAGCTTCAGCTCGTGGTCGCACAGTGTGATGAGAGAAACTGACGGTCAACCAAGGAATGCTGGCAAGTTATGGACGTTTCATTTGTTCTTAAGTTTATAATGTGTGCAAATGTAATAGTGAAATATTGTCTTTCCTGGTTAAGTAAGAATCACTGAAGAACAGGGGATGCGATTATGAGATTGTCTGTATGGTGTGTTTACATTGTTGTATGATACAGATAATTGTGTTGTGTAGTGACGGGTGGGGGCTCGGAGTCAAGTTAAATAAAAGTTGATTATTTCCTGTGAAATGTTATTGGTTTCCCGTCACCTTTGTGCGGGCCCGATGTGACTTCTTCTTCTTCTTCTTCTTCTTCTTCTTTCTCCTCCTCCTCCTCTTCTGTCACTCTTCAGACGGCGGCACCCGGATCTTCCTGTGGTTGTCAGGACCAGGTCTCCATGCCACGTTGTCTGTCGGCAGTGAGGCTGGCAACAGAGCACCCGCTGCCGCCATGGACCGATGGACACGACCAGCACCACTCCTGTATCTTCACTGGGCAGTGAGGCTGGCACCAGAGCACCCGCTGCTGCCATGGACCAATGGACACGACCAGCATCACTCCTTTATCTGCACTGGGCAGCTAAAGCTGATAGA
>JADBJO010002224.1:0-5000 GCA_016801955.1 Conus betulinus
GACCCCAGCTGTATAGAATGCCACTGAAAAACTGTTCAACTGAATCTCCGTCATCTCCGCTAAGTTTCTCTCTCCTTATGTTCCACTCTCTCCCTCCTTCTCCTTAACCCCTCACTGCCATGGGATCTTGCCTTGTTGAAGTCTAAACGTCATATTGAAAGGTTGAATTTCTATTGGCCCGTTTGCTGTGAGAACAGTTCAGAGTTTTTTTGGAGAGACAGAGAGATAATACTGCTTATATTCCAGGCGACCGCATAGGGCCATATCAGGGCTCACCGTGTTGAGGTCAACTCACAAGTCATTAAAAAAAAAAAAAAAAAATCCTTGACACAACCGTTTAAAATACACCTTAAGATAAACCGGAAATTGTTAAAATTGTACTTCCGTAAAATCATGGATAAGATGAAAAAAGGTGATCTCTTTCAGAAGTTCAAAGATCACACACCGCGTGGGACGTCTCTGAACAAGGTTTGCATGAAGTCTGCTTTAAAGTGTTCATGTCTCACATCATGGAAGTGCCAACACTTTTAAAGAATATGTTTCACTGTGAGTGGTACATGGCATGGAATGCACCACAGAGCTTCTTCACCTTTCAAAAGATAAGAATGGGTGTGAAAGGAGTGGCCTGTGTGCAAACGGCACAAATCCCAAGGACCCCATCTTTATAGATAAATTGAAAGCGCTCAACTGAATCTTTGTTGTCTCCGCAATGTTTTTAACTCAATATGTTGCTGAGCAGTGACTTTATGAATATCCCCTCCACCCTCTCCCACCTTCTCCAAAAACCCCTCACCGTCATAGAGTTCTTGCCCTGATGAACTGTAAACTTCGCATTGAGAGCTAAAATTCTATTGGCTTATTTGCTGTGAGAATAGCTCAGAGTTTGGACCCCCCCCCCCCCCCCCAGCCAATCCATACATCTTGTAGGCAACACCGAGATGAAAACCAGTATTCTGCTCTCCACTAACAGTGACCCAGCGAAATGAAACAAGCACTGAACATGCCAGTCAACTGTCAACAGGCTTTACTCCACAGCAGAAATCCTTATAGACCTGCTATCACTAGTCACTGGCTCTTTGCCGACATCTGGCTGACCGACGAGGGACTCGCGACTCATGTGCCGGCAGGTTCCACCTTGTTGTAGCAGGGAGAGCATGGTCATGTGCGCAGGGACCAACTGCTGAGGTTTCGTAGATTTTGTTCACTTTTAGGCGCCGTTTGTTCACGTTTTATGCCATCGCACAAACTGTTCCATATAGTATTTTGTTCGCTTTTAGGCGCCATTTGCTTACATTTTACGCCATTGCACAAATTATTCCCATGACTACATGTTTGACTAGGTACTGTCATTTGCCTGGTATCTTTATAAGCTGCGGTAGTTTCACGACATAAACTGCACTGAGCATGGACTGTAGCTGCAAGGATACTACTACCTCATGTAATGAAGCCGAGTTAGAGCCAGTCGGCATGCTGTTACATTGTGCTTGCGCTGAAGGAACCAGTCAATCCGTTTTCCCAAACATCAAAGCAAGCGACTTCATTCCTTTTCAAGTTACCTCTGTGACCTGCATCAAAGACTGCGACAGAGGAGGTTGTTTCAACATGGTTCAGCAACCCTAGTGATGTGGATTTTGAGGTAACTGTTACACAGCAGCATCCCAGAGCAGAAATTTGGCCCAAGTTTTACCAAGAAGTACGCATGTAAGGTGCCATTCCTCCATGGGAATGTGCCCGCATGTTGACTTTAATGCTGGTAAATGTTTTGTTGAAAGGTGTCGTGCCCACAGGTTGTATACCTACAATAGTACTTGACTTTATAATGCTGGTAAACATGTTAGTAAACATATGCATGTGACTGATGGCCGAACGGTTTCTCAAAATTTCAGAATGTTCCTATAAATGTTAAATCGCTCCAAAGAATGGTTCAGAGGCGTTGTTATCTCTGCATGCGCAGCTGACGTCACTGAAGGGTTGGAATGAGATTTCTTTTTGTTGGGAAACTGTGACAAGACTGCAACTCACGAGATTCATACTCTGGTATCTGATGATACAAAACAGCTCGTACAAGAAGGGATGAAAATACATAACCTGCTTTGTGCAACTGTGTTATGTAATCTGGATCCACAAGGAAACGGATGCACCCGGAGGTGCCAGTGGGACCCACAGGACCTTACCAGCTTGCGACCATCAGTATGCCTCATTTTTGTCAGCACAATTTCTGGGGGGAAAAACTTACAAACTTGTTAAAAAAAAAAAAGAAGTGGTTAAGAAAATGGAGCACAAAGTCCTGAAACCATCCTTTTATTAAGACTCTCACTACACATTTAAGTTTGTTGTACTTTGGGCACATTTTCTCTTCCAACATCGTTTTATTTAATCTCAGTTCCATGCTTTTGCCTAATCTTGTAGCCAGACAAACATATTATTGCATGTGGAAAACTGACTGACTGGCAGAGCGAGTTTTATATATATATATATATATATGAGAGAGAGAGAGCAACAGGGAGAGAGACAGACACAGAGAGAGACAGACAGATACAGAGAGACAGACAGACAGATGCTCAAGTCTATTCAATTACTAAAAAAAAAAAAAAAAAAGTAAGACAGTAAATTACTACTAAACTTTTTTTTATTGAACAAGAAAAAAAGTAAAAATCTGCAAACACCTAACAGTGTAACATGGTTGACATTTAAACTAATTTTCTAAAACTTTTTTTTTTTTTGGAAAAAAAAAAAAAAGCTTTAAAATAAATTCATTACTCTGCAAAAATTCCTGACATGCAACCGTCACAATCACCTTTGAGAGATCTGGTTACTATGCCCTCGTGTAATTATTCTGGACTTTGTCACCATGGTCTCTCTCAATCGTTCAATTACCTGATAAAAACTGCACAAACTGATTAAAAATGGGAGAACATGCTTCCTTTCACCACAAAACCATGTGCACAGACATGCGCGTATATACAAGCACACACACACACACACACAGTCAAACAGAACATTCCCTGAAGACTGTCACTACACAACTGAAAAGGATAGAGAGGCAGGTGAAAAATAACGGAACATACGTACTGATAAGATATTTAACAAATATGGTAACACTTGATTCTATTTTTTCTGTTCATAGTGTAACAGTGCATAGATTACGTTCACTATTCTATCATACATCACAGGATCAGGCTTCTACATCTTGCAGACCTAGTGTGAAGTGCGTCTCGGCCGTGTCTACTGAACTATCAACATGGCGACAGCCTTTTTTGTGTCTTCTTCCCTTTTTTTTTTTGTTTTGTAAGCAAACAAGCAATAAAATTGTAGTAAAAAAGTTCTACCAGTATATAGAAGAGTCCACTGCCATTTACACAAACCACTGGTTAAGCACATGAAATCCAACCTGTTATTTGAAGAAAAATTCCTATTTTCTTGCAGGAAAAAAAAAAAATGGGAATGTTGGATATATCAATGGTAAAAGGAGGCCGTGTCCCACCTGTTCACACTGTGTCCCTCACACATTCCAATGTGATCTTACGTCCGATGTCAAGACCAGTCAGTTATAAAGGCGACCAATCATATCCACTGTCTCAAAGTCAAATGCACCAGAGTCCTTTAGATCAAACGACAGTTACACAAACAGTTAAGGGATCATGAAAAAAAAAAATTAATAATACTAAAAAAATGAAAAAAAAAGAACATCTGATTCTGAGTTTCCAAAGGATCACCTGATCCAGAATGTCTGACACTTAGAAGCCTTTGCAGATTTAAGCCATGATATGTTGTTGTTGAATTCCACTGCACATTGCACTACAACAGATGGTATCTGCTTTCTTTTGAGATTCAACCTGTATTTTCTCTCTTTCCATTTTTCCCTCTCAATCTTCCTTCAGGCAAAAGAATCTCTAACAAAAAAAAAAAAAATACATGATCGTACAAGGAAATTACAAACAGTTCTATCTCAAATTGCACTGTTTTTACAAAATCATTTTCTTTCTTATCTATTAAAAAAAAAAAACAATTATCAACTGAGTGACTGCTACAACTGGTGTTTGAACAACAAAAGTTGAGATTTATGCAATTAAAAAAAAAAAAAAGTAATTCATCTCCATGGCAGCATTAAGATCAAATAACATGTGAAATAAACAAAACACAGTATCATCCATATATATGCAAGAACAGAAATACATCTGATTCACAGTAAAGGAAAAATATGATGCATCTTTCAACAAGTATAAAAAAGTAAACAGGTTTGCTGTGCAGTCCTTCAATCTCTCGGTAAATAAATGGGAAAATACTATTTAACAAACGAACCAACAAAATCACCGTTTCACAAATGCTTTCTACACTAACGACTCACCCAAACAGATACAATATGAAACAAACGGGCAGGACTCAAATGTTTTATGAATTTTTTGTGAACTGTTTGAACATAGCTGGTTCCAGTGAGGGAGAACACTAGACACTGTAAACGTGAAGGGCAATGAGTTATCTCTACAGCTTGGCTGAAGGAATCATGTGAACGCGGCGAATTTTCAGCTTTTCTGGTTAAAAGAAGAAGGAAAAAAAAACAACAAGAAACCGAGAGAATGGGGGCCTGCAGGCAACTACCGAATTTGGAGTGATGATTTGATTGTGCATGTGAATGGAGAGTGGTGTTCTTTTTTCTATCCAAAGGCCTGAGGAGTTGTTCCTTCACGATCACTCATGGTGTTTAACCCATCCACTCGTCAACTCTCATTCACACTCCTTGAACAGGGAACAGCGTCGCTGGCGTGCTCTCAAGGGTCGACCAGGAGCTCAAAATGGACCCCGCCTTCCTTCTCTGTGCGGTCGTAATGGATGTTGGGAGCCAGGGCGCGGCACTCGATCATGAGGGCGATGTTCTTGGGGGGTGACATAAACTTGACAAACACCAAGGGAGACATGTAGTCTGGCTGGTTGGTGAAAGGGTAGTAATAGAGGGGGAAGCCCTGTGTTGGGTAGTACTCGATTTCGCCGATGTTGTCCCG
>JADBJO010002224.1:10000-20379 GCA_016801955.1 Conus betulinus
GTACACAAAGTACCCCCCTATTTGCATTGTACAAAACAATGATAAATGAAACCTATCAAACTGACTTGATCTGTAGAGTTCTTATGCCGGCAAAGTTTGTGACTGGCTGACCTAAGCTGGGTGTACAACATCATACCTCACTGCCTCAAGGTGGACATATGCAGCAGTTTGGTCATGACGCAGGTTGCCAATTACCCCCCACAATGAACCTCACCAAAAAGGATGGCAAGAAGATAGATTATTCAAGCTAATTAACCCTCTTGACCATCGAGCGCCCGCTAGCGCCCGGCCGGAAATCACACAGCCAAAACGCTGAGCGCCCGCCAGCGCCCGGTAAAACACGTGGCAACAATGGGCGCCGCCATGTCTCTCGTAGAAAAGGAAGTCTCGCGAGACTTCTTCCTGTAGCCATTTACTTCCGTTTGCAAAAAAAACCGCGAGTCGCTACGTGCCGTGGTTCTCGAGTTTCGAATTTTTTAAAGTTTTGAGGTCGAAATGCCGTTTTTCACCGTGGCTAACCTTGAGTTCTGCCGTTCTATAATGAGATTTAGTGATGGAGATACTGTGTTTTGTAGGATTTACGGCATAAGACTTAGTGAAAGTGCTGGGTAATGAAGCTTAGAGTGACCTAGATTTTGACTGGGATGAAGTTCCAGGTATGATGAACAACAATTCGGAAGAAAGTTCTGAGAGATTTTTTTTTTATTTCCCGAGTAAATGGCTCATGTGACATTCTTCAAACTTACGATATAGCAACATATATATTCGTAGGAATTTGAAAAATTATTTTCATTTCGTTATTTCCTTTCCTCTCTTTTAAATTAATTTTTTAAGGTTAAAACCACACATGGCATTTGGGGGGTGGGGGGTGGGGGGTGGGGGGGGGGGTGGTGGTGGTGGATGGGTGTGTGTGTGTGATCATATTCGTACCAAAAAAAAATCGTATCCTAAAAATGATCACGCGCAAAAAAAAAAAAAGGTTACAACCTGAAAAAGAAATCTACCAATAAAAATTGCAACATGTAAAGCGTGTAACAGTAGTCTACGCAGAAAAGTCCCAGCGGTTAGGATTAATTCATCTCTCACACATTATTTAAAAAAAAAAAAAAGAAAAAAAAAAAAAAGCCTGATTAAATATGACACCACACACAAATGCCATGAGGGCAAATAGGCCAACGCTGCAGAGCAGGCAGCTTCTGTCCAACCTGGACAGTATCTTTTAATTTTCACTACCCAGTTGCTACACCGTAACAAAAAGCTTGTACACCACATTGTCTGATCAGTAAAATTTGTGAAATAAACATACACAAATATAAGAGAATGGTCAGAAACGAAAAGCAGCAGAAAAACAGCAAATAACACAAATAAAAACGATAAAGAAAAAAAAAAAAAGAGTAAATCACAGAAAGTGAGAAAAAAAGAAGTTATCAGCACAGAACTACCACAGGGCAGGGTTGCTATCTGAAATGAGTGCCAGGTATATTCACAGGGGCTGAAAAAACTAAACAGAACAAAAAGACAGAATGACTTGCAAAATGAGGTTACTGCAGGCGGATATCTAAACAAACCTTTATAAGTGTTTGAAAAAAACTCTGCCAAACCACATGGATAAACGAATCACAAGTCCAAACATGACGTGTTTCGACCTCTTAGGTCTTCAGGCAAGATAAACCAACACTCCGGACAACGAAAATGAAGAACGTTCAAGTGAAACCATCCATCGCAATCATTCTTCATTTTCGTTGTCCCAAGTGTTCTTTATCTTGCCAGTGTTTTTCTCTTCTGATTTGTTTGTCTAGATGGTTTGGCAGAGTTACTTACTTCAAACATGTTTTTAAGATTTTAAAGGACAAAGCAAAAAGGGAGAGTCCCACAGAGTGCCATGAAAGAGTTGGTTACCTCAATAACGTCACAAACTTACAGAAAGTGGGGAACTATTTGCACTGAGAAAGTCCCCGACATCCACAAGGGACACTTAACTGAGCTATATGCACATACTTAACCTCTCATTACCAAAAAAAGAAAATTCACATGCATGAAAAATTCACCTTGTTCAAACGGAGCAGGATACAGGGTTTGGCATCTTCAAATCCAAACGTGTTATTGATGTTACATTCCTGGGTCAACGCGGCGAAGTCGACACGGCAGGCTTCTGTGCTGTCGGGGTCACGGCCCTGGGAGCAGTCCACACCCTTCTTCTCCGCATCGCTCTTGGCCTCGTTCTCCAGGTAAGCTACACACGATATCACAATAAATCAATGCAGTCCCATCTTCTGTTTTGGAAGGAAAACGAGAAAAGAGGGCGTCATATAAGATATATGCTACAGACAGTGTGCTACACCTAAACCCAGCAACTCTTGAAGATCAAAGTGCCATAAACAACATGCATTACAGCCATGACATTTCCAACCGACTTCATAGGTGTACAGCACTTTGCATTATTTTCAGTCATGATTTACAAGCATGCTGAGCAATTTCTTAACCATGTAGAAGACAGAACGATAGTTTCTATACTGTGTATCATTCATTTCTTTGATAAAAATGTGGAGAAGGCAGATCAACAACTGTGCTACTAACTTAAAAAAAAAAAAAAGTACAGATTATACACCAACCGCGGAAACTAGCAATCAAAAAGAAAAAAATCTTTCGCATGGTTTTAGGCTGTTGCCTCACGTACCCTAATTTCATTCCTCCTGAAAATAATGTTAAGAGATGAAATATGTTTTTTCTGTCTAATGGCAGCTGCGGCTATACAGGAGCAGTGAGCTGCACTCTAGCTGTGCCATGTACAGGCTAAAAAACACATAAAAAGGGATGAGATCAGTTTTACTGCAGAGGCTGCTGTACCACAAGTTATATAACCATGAAAATAACGACTGCTATACCACAAGTTATAACCATGAAAATAACGACCACTATACCACAAGTTATAACCATGAAAATAACGACCGCTATACCACAAGTTATAACCATGAAAATAACAACCGCTATACCACAAGTTATAACCATGAAAATAACGACCGCTATACCACAAGTTATAACCATGAAAATAATGAAAGCGTCAAATGACCGTAACATTTCCAATATTCATCATCACTCAGCCCTTGTAGAAACGACACAGTGACAGCGACCAATAGGTCATTTTGTCTCCACAGCACCTGATGAATCATGTTGTCCTTCTCATCATAATTATGTCATCCTTCTCATCACATGGCCATCACGACAACAAATCATGTTTGGTGTGGCAACACACCACTCACACTAGTCAGCTCAAAGCTCACCCACCACACATCATCAACGCAGCTGCTGCTCCTGTGGCCAGAGCCCAGCACATTCCTCTTTCATCAACTTACGTTTCAAGACCTTCTTTATGCTGTCCACACATGGGCCGTGTAGGACTTGGGCTGTATACGGAACCTCACCAAAGTGTACTCAACGTCTGGCATCGGTTGAAATCCCATACCTGTAATGAATGTACAAAACCAGTCAGACTACAGTCCAGCCGCATGAGGCGCTGGTGGTGGACAGCCCGTGAGTTTCCCATGATGGCATACATACAATCATTACCCTGGAATAGCATTGGGTCACTAGCGATTGGAAATGCCTGCACTTTCCCCTTGAAAATGCTTTTTTGCATCCGATGAAAACATTCACATAAAAACCTATCAAAAGATCACTGAAGTAAAACTTAACCAATTGTGTTTTTGACAAGTTGGTGAGTGCTCTATGGTCTATCACTCTCTTCTTCTTTACAAAAAAGAAACCCCATTTGACAACTTGAAAGTCAAGTTCAAAGACACAGGTGTGCAAGTGAGGCAGGCTCTCCCCTATTAAAGACTGAAGAGTGACCAGCCCTGCTACTTGAACTTTGGATTGTGGCCATCCCATCCCATCCCCCCCCCCCCCCCAAATCCTTCACAGGATCCTCAAACTTTTCCGACAATGTGAGACAAATAACACAAACAGGAAATTTTGTTCCTTTGTTTCAAACAGTTCTACAAAATAGTGCAAAAATTCTAAGATTTTTAAAAACAAAAATTCATTTAAGTAATTTACAGTTTTTTCTTCCTGTTGGCATCTAGACAATGCGATAATATTTGAAACTTAATTTTCATGTGAATACTTGCAACAAATAATTGTTATAAACATATGGATTTTTCATCCACACACAAACTTAATGACCACGTTAACTTGTCACTAAGCCCACGGAAAGGAGTGTGCATATAAGGACGTAAAATCACACAATGTGGATGCAAGCAGCCTGTATCAATGGCAGATTCTCTCGAACTTCCCCCACTAGCTGCTCTTTTACAATACAAGGCAGCCTATAACTACTATCTACTTCGCTGGTTGGACGGAGATTATGCAATTTTTCACATGCGGGAGTCAATTTCTGAACTCGCGTCAAACGCTTGAGGCACTCGTTTTAAAACAATCTTAATCCGACATATTGCGGTTGGCTAGACTGTAAGCGACATGACTGGATTTATTTACCAACTGATTGGTCCATTCGCTTGTCCCAGTTTTCTTTTGTGCCTTTTTTATACACTTGATCTTGTGTACTACAATTATGGAAAAAAGAAAAAACAACTGCCAGAGACTTTTTCTTTTCTTTTCGTAAACTTCACTAAACAAAGAAACTACAAAGACTGTTCTAATGACACATTGCACAGAATCTCCTTGAATCATGCTGCTTATAGAACAATCAGACATCACTACAGACACATACTTTATAAAGAATTATTTTTTAAAAAGCTGCTGCAAGCAACAAATGTAGTATAAGAAAAGGGTCGGCTTCACATATATTCCTGTGTTCCTGTGTGTATACATGCGCATGCATGCGTACATGCCACATGCCTACATGTGCGTGATTAATTCCTAAAATTATATGTAATCTCAGTTAGTTTTTCCATCTCAATATGATTCTAACATTTGAAGAATTTCTACCATTCTGAAATCTTAAATCCGCGGAAAAGTTTGGCTGCTAGTTTCCCTTTTCCACAACAAACTAGACCATCAAAATTGGATTTCCTGATTCTCATGCCTTAAAGTTCTATCGCCTGCAGAACTTAAAACTCTCCTATTACAATGTCAAGTCATACGCGCACAGACACCTAAATTACAGACTTTAAAAGAAATCTTCCATGTCAAAAAATAGCCTGAAATCTTCCATGTCACAAAAATAACATTTTTTTTCCCACTCATGCCTAAATATTACAAAATGACAAACAAATGCTTAGGAATATGCTGGCCTTAAGCATGAAAAGGTGTCCATTTTCGTGACACTAAAAATTTTAAGTCGCTACTTCGGTGTTCTGTATTAAGGTATGCTGATTTATGGATAAAACCAAAACTATGGTAGAGATGTGCTGTCATTTTTGTGACATTTAACGATTCATGATTTCATATTAATCATAAAAAAAGTCGCCAAGAATTTTTCAGTTTCACAAGAAATGAATTCATTTCCTCACTTCTTGTTGAACAAAACCTCACCAATGTTCAAACAAAGTGCTCAATGTTTAAACAAAGCAAGCACTGAAGTGGAACATTTAAAAGCATACATGCAAATTTACGTTGTGGATTTATTCATTAGATTTGCATATGGATGAAAAACTGTTCATAACAAGCGTCATCAAGAAAATTTAACTTTCAAAATTAGTTTGTTCGGTACACTGCCAGTAACATTTTATTTTGGCAACTAACATGAAAAAGGAATGCCATATTAACTTTCCACTCTCCCTATTTCATCATTGCAGAAAGTTCACAAACACTTATTTGATATTTTTCCCTTTTGAAAACTTGGGCAATAGGTAAACACAGACATTTGTTTAAAAAGCAGCTCCAAATTTACACGAGTTTCCTCATCTCTTCAGCCTGTCACCCATCCTCATACCACACTTTTCCCGAACTTTCTCTGTAAATCATACTTCTAAGACAGGATACAAGCAAATAGTTTAATTAATACACATCTAAATTTCACATACACACACACTGACACACACACAGAGGTTTGAACAAATGCAATTTATAAACAGAGCCTACACCCCTTCATACTTCTCGCAAAAAAGAATTCCATATGTAAATTTACATTTCAGAACTATTCAGTATTGAAGTTTTTGCTATGGCAAAGGTCCAATAGCTATACAAGGCAGTGTAGATGTATCCAGCTTATGCCTAGAAAAAAAGTTTGTGATTTAGTTCATGAATATCTTCACAGTATCAGGTCACTGTTTCCCTTTGGGGGATTTCGCCCAACTCTCAAAACTTTACTCGGGGGTGCTGAAAACGCCTTCATTTTGGAGGACAGGAGTGAAGGGTGAAGTGGTCTATTATCTGCTGCGAGGCAAGCTTTGAAATGACGTACTTTCCTCCACAAGAGTTCACATCATCACAGTAAACAGCCTGAACAAAATAAACCCACACCATTACCTTTTCCTAGATATCACAGTAAACGGTTGAATTTTGACATGGAAAAATTGCTACGTTGGTTGACTTGCACAGAAAATGCATCACAATTCAATTACAGCTGTTGGTGAATGAAACTAGAATTAATATTCAACACTCGTGACTTTTTCATCATGAACACTATCCCTCTGTGTGGGTGCTGCATGGGGTCTCCACCTCCCTAAGCAGTAGGCTGTGCTGACACTGTGACAGACATCCCTGTCCACATAGCTGTTTTCTTTTTTCTTCTTTTTTTTTTAAAATTTATTTTACAAGTTGTATTTGATTTGATTTGTGATAATATTTTGTATAAATGTTTGAAAAGAAGACAGCCAGGACTTGTAATTGTACATGCATACTTTTGCAACTCTTGAGTGATTTTGTAATGCAATGTCTGTTGATAGATTACGAAACCAAAACACACAACAGAAATACGTTCAGAGATAACACCTGTGCATGAACTAACTACACACAAACTCTAACACAAAAGTATACACACTCATGCACGCATACACATGCACACACACACACACACACTCTCTCTCATAAACTGGCACACACAAGCATGCACACACACACACACACACACACACACACAGAGTCAATTGTACACACACACACACTCTAACACATCCTCTCTTACACAGCAAACACATGCTTGCATGTGCGCACACACACACACACACACACACACACACACACACACATACACACACACACTCATACAATATACATGTATGCACATGCACACACACACACACACACACACACACACACACACACACACACACACACACACACACACACATGAACATCTTTAAGTGAACACCATTTTACGCTTTCGTCATATTTGAACATTTCATGTAATATTGGTAGTAACTAGAGGTTTGGCGTATACTGTTTTTTTTTTTAAGACGAAGCCTTTCAAGTTTCATACCTCCCCCACCCCCACCCTTCGTGCCCCGTTCTATTAGATTTGAACCCTTTTCCAGCAAATCTTACAAACCTGCTGTCTGGACTAGGCAAATTTTTAAAATGAAGGAAAGAGTTTTAGCACATCTTACCAGGATTGGCCTTGAGTAAACTGGAGTCCCCTGTGAGCTTTGGTCTCTTCTCATCCACAGTCTGGTAGAAGACTGCCAGCATACCCACAAAGAATCCAGCCAGGCAGCTGTAGTAGATCAGGTAGAATACTCCAATTTCAGCTGGATAACAAAAGACAAACCAGTACGTTTAGCAGTTCTGTGCCTGCAAAAGACAAAGAGAAAGAGAGACACAGACACAAAGAGTAGGCACAAAATCAAAATCAACCCAACAACTGCTCCAAATCTCCCTACCCCCTCTCTGCTCTCTCCCAGACCTCCATTCCAATTAAACCGGTAAAATTAAAAGACATTTGAAACTATTAACTTGTGCAAATGAATTGTTGAGTTAAGACTCACCATTCCAGCTAGTGGTATCTATTTGCAAGGAAGCTTCAACAATACAGAAGAAAAAACCAACCAACAACAAAAAAACATGCATATTGTTCACTCCATTTGTCCATGAAAACAGTATCTGATGTATATATACCAAACCAGCATAAACACAGGCATTAACACACCAGACCACAGCTCCAACATGACAGACATGACATTTAACTGTGATTGATAACATGCTGATTGCTCATGTGCACTTAGTGACCCACTACTTCAAATTACTTCTACTACCAATCAGTCATCTGCATTTGATGCTGGATTGGTAATTCTACTGTTCTTCAAACTCTAATTAATGCCTTCTCATGGCAAAAAGAATCTTATCATTTAGTGTCAATTTTCTACCCCCACCCCCACCCCCTCCCTTACACACAAATGTATTTAAAATCAAAGCTCTACATCTCATTCACAGTATACTTCCCTACTCCACCCCCTCATGTCATGTCTCATCATATTTCTTTAAATTCGTACTCAAAGCCTTATTGTCCAGCGTTCTTTTCAACTGAATATAACAGAAGCATTACACCTTAAAATTCTTTAATCATTTTTCATTTTGACTGAAATGCTGGTACCAGCATTAATAAAATGACTATAATTAGTTGAAAAATTACTTAAAGATCACAATATGCTTCTTACTAATCTTAGAAAGTGAAATGACAGTCATATCATAGCAAGTACAATGTGTGTTATTTGACTTTATGACAGAACGCAACAGGAAAAAAAAACATAGTATGATAACATGGAAAAAAAACAAAAACTAAAAAGCATGCATGCACACACACAAAGGAGTCAGCAGGTATACACCCCCCCCCCCCCCCCCCACCAGCAAGCACTGACACAGATGATGCAGTGTGAACTTTTTAACATCTGGACCTTTTCCCTTTACATCCTGACTGTATACATTGTACAAGCAGTTATCTTCTAAAGGTAAAAGAATCAGTTTATTGACAATTCAACAGAGGAGCGCATGTTTGGAGGTAAAAGTGTTGAGATAAAAAAAAAAAGGGGGTCATTGGGCCATTCGCACGTGAAAATCACCCTTTTCCCCTCTAATCCTACAAACAAGCTCTATTTGAATATGGAGCAATCATTTGGGACCTGCACCTCTAGCAGTAGCAGTGAATACCACAGCAGTCTTCTTTAATGCTACAGACTACACATCCACAATGCCTGGTTTTGTGATGGGTCTCCTGAACACGTACAACCTCCTCACAATCCTGGATCCTTAAAAGTTAAAGCCAATTTTGTTTAACAAGCTGGTCGAGGAGCTGGTGCTACTACCACTTCATCTGTTCACAAAGCCTTAGAAACCTGGACAGTTCATCTACATTTTTACCACTAACAGCTATGAAATAATCCAGTTCACGATCACATGCAGTAATGATCACAGCTACATACAGGGTTCATATAGGAAATGCAACTCAAAATTCCAGACTTTTCCAGGCCAAGACCTGCATTTTCAATACCACTTTCAAGACTTTGTTCATAATGTAAGGTCTTAAAGTGATGTTATAAACACAATATATACACAAGAGACAAAATATCACATTTGAGGGCATGGAATAATTAGGGTTTTTTTAATAATAGATGCTAAATGATGCTGAAAATTAAAGCAGCCATGCATAATATCAAGCAATTGTGCTTGTTTCATCAATTTCCAGGCCATTCCAGGCCATAATGTGATTTTCCAGACTTTTCCTGGGCCTGGAAAATGGACTTCAAATTTCAAGACTTTCCCAGACTTCTTAAGGCCTGTATGAATCCTATACATATCATTGTAGTTTGGAATCATCTAGACAACATTACACACACACACAAATTATAAAATCCAATTCAGCCCTGCCATTGGCAAGATGCCAACAGATGCTGACCACCAAAGCAATGTACACCATTAGAATCTGAATCTGGTGAACTGTCTTGTTTCAGTTGACCATCAATATGACAGCTGAACCAACCACAGAGAACATAACATTAGCATCTGTACTTATGGTTGTTACTCCAAGGGTGTGTCCAGTCCAACGCACAGGATATACAAAACATAGATAATCATGAGAAAAAACTGCAGTCTGTAAAATTCATCATTGCTTTACCGTTTACGTACCCTCTTGTGCTTAATCTGATCTTGTACCATCATGGCAGAATTATCTAACGGTAGGCTATCTACCAACCGCATCAAAGCCAAATCACTAAACGAATTAACATCAATCCATTCTGTTCCACTTCCAGTTCGACGCCAAATAAAATATAAATGAATGGGGCCTAGGCCCTCTGGCGTGTTTTCTGCAGAACGTTGTTTTCTGCGCATGACCTCAGGGTGTCACTTGCCCAGTTGGCAAAGTATGACCCCCTCCTCCCTCAAAAAAAAAAAAAAAAAAAAAAAAAAAGCGTGCCTTGGAGCGTGACATTGGCTAGACCTAAATCCGCAAAGGACTATAACATGATAGAGAGAAGAGAGGAGGA
>JADBJO010002224.1:31996-41996 GCA_016801955.1 Conus betulinus
CCGCTACACTGAAAACGATTTATCATCAATCGTCAAAGCCACTGGGGGTCTCATGATACCGCAGACTTTCAAACGTCCCTAAATTCAGACCCAATCGCACGCTGTGTCTGAGTAGCAAAAAGGGGGTTGTATCTGTCGGCCTAGCAGGTTTAGGACACGATCCATCCGTCTGGCTCATCCCATGACCCTCCATGTTCATGATCTGTGTATCCAATCCCCCTGTGTGTTACAGAATACTGGCGAACATACAACACACCATACAACAGAGGCACAGTACAGCAACGAAAGCAGAGCAGGAAAAAATAACATGGGTTTGTGTTTATTGATCCTTTCAAGCCGAACAATCCTCAGCCTCTTTCTAAAATATTCCAAATGTTTACGCTATAATCAAAACAAAATTGCTCAGCTGTGTTATGCCTCCCGTACAATCACTCCGATTGTTTTCTATCAATTATGAAAACAACTCTCCAGAACGATATGTAATGAATTAAGAACAGTAGTCCAAAATTCATTCACTAACCTTTATCAGCATCTGTACGCAAACGGATGGGTAAGAATGTGACACGGAATATCAACAATACATGTTTGTCAGTATATTTCACCATATGGAGAAAAAATAATTGCTCAGTAACTGTGAACTCATAAGAAGAAATGATTTAGAACACAGAAATTCTTGGAGGACAGAAAAGAACTTCAAACATTAAAATTAAAAAAAGGTAAGAATGTAGTTATGCTCACTGTACATCTTACAGTAATGGTAGTTCTTTATCTTCGTTTCATGATGTTCCAGTAAATTAATCTATTTGCGTCAGGATGTTCAGAGAGAGAGAGAGAGAGAGAGAGAGAGAGAGAGAGAGAGAGAGAGAGAGAGAGAGAGAGAGAGAGAGACAGAGAGAGAGACAGACAGACAGACAGACAGACAGACAGAGTTCGGTGGATGAGGTGGAGGAGGAGGGAGGGTGCTATAAACAAAAGAGAAGGCTTTAGATTTATGATGCTGACTAAGAACATTCTTTCATTATATATTTATTAGATTTACCCTTGGAAACATTAAGGCTAGTTTTTAACATTAAAAGTAGCTTACACTGTTTTCTGTAAGAATGCATTAGAATAGATGAGGATGGGTTTGAAAAGATCGATTCTAGGCAGAAGAGGAATGCGTTTATGGAGTGAGTTTATCTATATGACGATGAACATTGACAACAACCCACTACACGACAGTAGAACACAACCTGATAGAGTCTTTTTTTGTAATGTAAAAATGCTTTTCTCATATCTTAGCGTGAATTAAAATGGCAGAATGTCGAATGCCACGTAGCCAGAAGCCATTAGTTGGAGGATTTGTGGACTAATTTAAAGCAAACTCGTCTATAAAGACTCTATATTGATTTAAAGTATCGTCACTGGCCGAGTCCCAGGCAAAATGAAGCGTAACTGATATGCATTTCAATGAAGGCAAGCAAGAAGATTTTTTTGAGACTGCAAATCTTAGAAGCATTTTTATATCAGACAACTGAAAATTTTCTAAAAAAAACCGGTTTTTGCAGATCATTGTCACATAATCAGACTATAGCAGATTGTTGTCGATGGCACCACCTACAAATCTATGGCTTTCAACCTCGTTAACATCGGCACCATTTGAGTAGAGAGGAGAGGAACTACAGGTAAAGTTTTGACGCTTCTACCTCGAGGTGGTAATAATGATGAATTTTAGTTTTTAGTGGATGCAGATTCACGTGGTTTTTATGACCATTTAATTTGTTCATTGACTTTTGCAAAGTGAGTGAGATCTGTTCATAATTAGAATCACTACTTCGTATGGTCATGCCACTGCTAACGGTTCACATCGCGCACTAGAGGTAAACGCAAACCATCGATGTGGATTGAAATCTATAAAGGTCCTTGAATATAGCCTTGAATTACACCGTACTCTGTTTGCAAAGATGGAGACGCAAGTCCATTTACTGCAGCCAGCTGTTTCCTGCTCAACTCAAATGACGTCCTGAGTTCCAATGTATTGTTACATATACCGAAACTCCTGGGCTTCTAAGCGAAAGTGTGTAATTTTATTGTATCAAAGCATTGGTGAAGTCTACCATGAGGAGTACAGCTATGTCATTATCATTTACATTTATATTCGTCAGGCGTTTGTCAAAATAGGATGGTTAGAGCTGTGTAAAAAAAAAAAAAAAAAAAAAAAGAAGAAAAGCACTAAAACCAGATTGGACAGGGTGAGACAGATTCAAGTAATCGAAATGATTAAGAATATATACATTTTGGTGTGGCTTTCTGAAGGTTTCCATAAGGCAGATAGATTAGATACAAATAGGCCTGCTGTTAGATGGATCAGACTTGATTTAAATATTGGAGTGGCCTAAACCAGTTTTAAAAACCGTTAGGAAACTATTGCAGATGAGGCAAGTGATTGTGAAATAACTGGACCTGAAAACTTGCAGATTTTTCCATTGATATAATGTGTTCCACCGGTATTTGTTTTGTTTTCAATGAATGAGAGCATTGCACGCATCATATACGGTCAAATGGGGGTATACGAAGATCACACGAAATTTCATTGGAGAAACAGAATTCAAGTAAATATGAGAGAACATTGTGTGCTGATCTGTAAGAATGAATGCCTAAGCTACCTACGTCAGACAAATGGGTATGGAGCCCTTCTGGAGACAGATCTCCAGTCGATGTATTCTGTGCATCAGCATCTTTTTGTTTCGCCGTTGGTTATGGCTTTCCATATCAATTTATTATCAGATTTCAAGGCAACAAGCTCTTGAAAAAATTTCGTTTTAGATGCCATCTTAAGATAGTCTATGTGATGTCCTTGTTTATGTGGATCATGTTTAGCCCCTGCACCAAAAAGAGGGTCTCTCAAAACCCTCGCATCTTGAACATTTAGGTAAATTAGTGTAGTTTGGGATCACTCTTCATTTGTTCTAAACGATGCACATTTATTGCAGACATTATGGAAGTTACGATACCATACTTCAAAGCTTCAACAGTATCAATGATTTGATAAACAGAAGAGGGATATGAAATGCTAAGGTAGAACAAATTCACCCAAGCCAAAATGAGAGAAGCTTCTATACATAACAAAAGAAAGATGATTCTTAGGAATCTTCATTTTTTTTTTCAACCAAACGAAATAATTAGGAAAAGCATTATTGCAACTGAAAACTGGTGAACATATTTCCATTAAATCATTTACTTTACAGATAGTCAATAGGGTTTGGAAAACAGAAAAAGGCGGGAGAGACAAAAGAGAAAGAGAGAGAGAGAGAGAGGGTGGGAGAGAGAGAGAGAGAAAGAGAGAGAGACAGACAGACAGACAGAGACAGAGAGAAGAACAGTCAGACAGACAGACAGGCAAACATAACCACACAGAGAAGATGCAAAGACAACCTGTTGCATACATGAATTTTCAACAGCTAAAAAAGAAGAACCAACTACCCTGCAAAAACATAAAATCATCAACAGATTTTTTTTTTTTTTTTTTACCAAATCTCTTTTCAGCTCTTCAAATACTCATGCGCACCACTGTGAGACAGCAAAAAAAGAGAGAGAGAGAGAGAGAGAGAGAGAGAGAGAGAGAGAGAGAGAGAGGGAGGAGGGGGGGGGGGGGGGGGACACGCGCGGGACCAGGAAGGAAACAAAAAAAAAAAAAAGGGAGAAAAATTAAGAACTGATATATTCTCAGTGGCAGCAGTAATCCCTCAGTCCACCATGAGCTCGAAGTGCACCATGCCCACCAGCTGGTTGGAGTCGTGCTCGATGTTCCGTGCCCAGGCCTTGCAGGTCATCATCAGCAGGATGCCAGGCACTGGACCGGCGAACTGCACGAACACCAAGGGAGCGCGGTAGCCCTGCTGGTTGCGGAAGGGGAAGTGCTTGAAGTGGAATCCGCTGGCTGGCCAGTACAAGATCTCACCGTGGTTCTCTCGGTCAGTTTCTGTCTGTGCACGACAGAGGCGCCAAAGGTTGGTCATGAGACTGCTCGCTGATAAGGAGAGCAAAGGCTTGAAAGCTGCCAGACTCTATCATTATGTTCACTGATAAGGAGAGCAAAGGCTTCAAAGCTGCCAGACTTTATCATTATATTCCAAAGTGAGACTGCTCGCTGATAAGGAGAGCAAAGGCTTGAAAGCTGCCAGACTCTATCATATATATTCTAAATTAATGATCTGCTCATGTCATACAGCAGGAAATCATTGACTGATAAGGAGAGGGCTGTATTTATGAGCAAAGGCTTGAAAGCTGCCAGACTGTATCATTATATTCTAAAGTGAGACTGCCAGACTCTAACATTATGTTCTAAAGTGAGACTGCTCATGTCATACATCAGGAAAATCATTGACTGATAAGGAGAGGGCTGTATTTATGAGCAAAGGCTTGAAAGCTGCCAGACTGTATCATTATATTCTAAAGTGAGACTGCCAGACTCTATCATTATGTTCTAAAGTGAGACTGCTCATGTCATACATCAGGAAAATCATTGACTGATAGAAGAGGGCTGTATTTATGAGCAAAGGCTTGAAAGCTGCCAGACTGTATCATTATATTCTAAAGTGAGACTGCCAGCTCTCAGACTCTATCATTATGTTCTAAAGTGAGACTGCTCATGTCATACATCAGGAAAAATCATTGACTGATAAGGAGAGGGTTGTATTTATGAGCAAAGGCTTGGAAGTTGCCAGACTGTATTATTTTCTTAAAACTTATACTAATGGAAAATGGATTTTAACCTGCTTTACTGTTAACGGAACAGAACAGTGATTCTGGAAAAAGAAAGAAAAAAAGACTAGCATTAAATTGTTAATTAAAAAAAAATATTTCCTATCTCCAGAACACTCAGCCTTTTATCTATCCAGAAAATGTAATCACTGCTAAACAAGCATGGGCTGCCCAAGACTTACGTTTTCTTTCAAGCTGGAAATTCTAGTCCCAAATGGAAACCGCTAGGGGTCAGCTATGGACTTAATGAAAGAAAGTGCAGTTCTGAAAGTGGGGACTTGCATCTAACTCATCGAGAACAGTCTGGAATGAAGAAAATAAACTAAAAGAAGGGCGGGAGAGGGTGTGTGTGTGTGTGTGTGTGTGTGTGTGTGTGTGTGTGTGTGTGTGTGTGTGTGTGTGTGTGTGTGTGTGGGAGTTGCATACCTCTCCTTCACACGTGACAGAGATCCACCACTGGCTCCATCGATCGCGGATGGATTCAGGTACTGTCTCCTCCGTGTATTCCTCAGGTATCCAGTCAAACACCTGACACACACACACACCAACGGATGTCTCAACACACTTCAGTCTGATAGTGTTAGTGACTGGGGTATACATGTACACACCTGCAGCAGTCCAATGTGTTGATTATTGGGTGCAAAGTCTTTAAGGCTAGCAGGTCTGTCTTTTCTGAACATCAGCAAGAATACAATTTCCGAAACGATGAAATCTGTAAATGGACAAATGTTTGTGGTTATATTTCATGTTACCAAAATGCAAACAAAGTGGATGTATGAACATAATATATTGATATTAAAATCCTGCGTGCGCGCGCGCCAACACACACGCACGCACACACACACACACACACACACACACACACACACACACACACACACGCGCGCATGCAAACAGACACACACACACACACACACACACACACACACACACACACACACACACACACACACACACACACACACACACACACACAATACGTTTGCTACGCCAAACACAAACACACAAAACTCTCGAATGGGAGAGAGAGAGAGAGAGAGAGAGAGAGAGAGAGAGAGAGAGAGAGAGAGAGAGAGAGAGAGAGAGAGAGAGAGATCCGAAGAGAAACTAATCGAGGACAGCATTTCTAAGCGCAGTCGATTCCACCATTCTGTCCTTTCCTTCCTTAGTGTCGAGGGAGCGGCAGGAAACAGGAAATGACAATTGTCAATGGAGCGACAGGAAACAGGAAATGACAAGTATCAATGGAGCGACAGGAAACAGGAAATGACAAGTATCAATGGAGCGACAGGAAACAGGAAATGACAAGTATCAATGGAGCGACAGGAAACAGGAAATGACAAGTATCAATGGAGCGACAGGAAACGGGAAATGACAAGTATCAATGGAGCGACAGGACAAACAGGAAATGACAAGTGTCAATGGAGCGACAGGAAACAGGAAATGACAAGTATGAATGGAGCGACAGGAAACAGGAAATGACAAGTATCAATGGAGCGACAGGAAACAGGAAATGACAAGTGTGACATCAATGGAGCCACAGGAAACAGGAAATGACAAGTATCAATGGAGCGACAGGAAACAGGAAATAACAAGTATCAATGGAACGACAGGAAACAGGAAATGACAAGTATCAATGGAGCGACAGGAAACAGGAAATGACAAGTATCAATGCTGCGACAGGAAACAGGAAATGACAAGTATCAATGGAGCAACAGGAAACAGAAATGACAAGTATCAATGGAGCGACAGGAAACAGGAAATGACAAGTGTCATTGGAGCCACAGGAAACAGGAAATGACAAGTGTAAATGGAGCGACAGGAAATGACAAGTGTTAATGGAGCGACAGGAAACAGGAAATGACAAGTGTCAATGGAGCGCGAAACAGGAAACAGGAAATGACAAGTGTCAATGGAGCGTCAGGAAACAGGAAATGACAGTGTCAATGGAGCGACAGGGAACAGGAAATGACAAGTGTCAAAGGAGCGACAGGAAACAGGACATGACAAGTGCCAATGGAGCGACAGGAAACGGGACATGACAAAGCACAGAGCTTCCAGAAAGCAGCAGCAAAATCTGGCACCGAAAGACCCGTGGCATTTTCCGCGGAAGACCGCCCTAGGTAGCTAAGAATCTCCACAGAAGCAAAGCAGGCACTTCTCTTTTACCTTGTTCAGTTTCAGCAGGACGCAGGGCTGACCATCATCAAAGCCAAAGTTGAAACTGCTTGATACAAATTGGCCCCAGTTCTAGCAGGTCAAAGCGGCACACTTTGTTCAGGTCCTCTGTCCTTCGCCCTCGAATCTCGTTGCAGTCGATGTAGTTCTCTCTCCTTGCTGGTTCTGGTTCTCGTAATCTGTACAAAACAGCCAAGACAGGTATTTATGGCAATATGACAAGCAAATTTGAGGAGCAAGATGAGATGTAATAAGTGGCCATCAAAACAGTCTAATGAGAAAGATGTTTTCAGTGGCATGGAACAGATGTTCTGCAAAGGTGTTGCAGAATTCCTCACTGGCTGAATAGTAAGAATTCCTATTTGCCTATTTTAAGCAGCTTGAAGGAATAAATTTGAAGAAAAGTGTTGTTCCGCATCAGATTTGAAAATACAAAGATCGTGGAAATAGAAATATAAAAGAACTCCAAGCCGGGCTGTTTTCAATCAAGGTCTTCCGTAGAGGGAACATACAGGCAATGTGTGACTACTCCAAAGAAAGCAGAGATCATGTACACGTTGTCCTCCATAGAGAGAACATACAACAAAAAAAAAAACCCTGTGTGACTGCTCCAAAGCAGTGACCATGTGGTCCTCCATAGAGAGAACATACATACAGAGTGTGACTGCTCCAAAGAAAGCAGAGACTATGTTGTCCTCCATAGAGAGAACATACGAACACTGTGACTGCTCCAAACAAAGGAGTGACCACGTTGCCCTCCATACAGGGAACATGCACACATTGTGTGACTGCTCCAAAGAAAGCAGAGATCATGTTGTCCTCCACAGAGAGAACATACAAAAAAAAAAAAAAAAAAACCTGTGACTGCTCCAAAGCAGTGACCATGTGGTCCTCCATAGAGAGAACATACACACAGTGTGTAACTGCTCCAAACAAAGCAGGGACCATGTTGTCCTCCATAGAGAGAACATACACACAGTGTGTGACTGCCCCAAACAAAGGAGTGACCATGTTGTCCTGCATACAGAGAACACACACACACAGTGTGTGACTGCTCCAAACAAAGGAGTGACCATGTTGTCCTGCATACAGAGAACACACACACAGTGTGTGACTGCTCCAAACAAAGAGTGACCATGTTGTCCTGCATACAGAGAACACACACACAGTGTGTGACTGCTCCAAACAAAGGAGTGACCATGTGGTCCTCGATTGAGAGAACACACACACAGTGTGTGACTGTTCCAAACAAAGGAGTGACCATGTGGTCCTCGATTGAGAGAACACACACACAGTGTGTGACTGCTCCAAACAAAGCAGGGATCATGTTGTCCTCCATACAGGGAACATACACACAGTGTGTGACTGCGCCAAAGAATGCAGGGATCATGTTATCCTCTGTACAGGGAACATACACACAGTGTGTGACTGCTCCAAACAAAGCAGGGATCATGTTGTCCCTCCATACAGGGAACATACACACAGTGTGTGTGACTGCTCCAAACAAAGCAGGGATCATGTTGTCCTCCATACAGGGAACATACACACAGTGTGTGACTGCTCCAAAGAATGCAGGGATCATGTTATCCTCTGTACAGGGAACATACACACACTGAGACTGCTCCAAACAAAGCAGGGATCATCATTGTCATTCATACCAGGCGCAAACTCCAAACCTGTGACAATGTTGTCCTTTGGGAGAATCTTCAGAGTTGCTTATCAGAGTGGTCCTAGTTTATCAACCACATAGTGCAGCTCCAGCACTTGCAGGAAGCTGCTTCAGCCACTGGCGTACCACAGGTATCAGATCTTTATGCTCTTCAAGTCTGACTTGGAAGTTTGTCAAGAGAAACCAAGTTAAAAAAAAAAAAAAGTCAAGGATATTCTGCTATATTGTACATTTTCAATAAGGAAGTGTTTTAAAACATATCTCCGAAAGCGGTGGTAATCCTCTCTCCCCCCCCCCCCCCTCCCCCCAATACTTTCTTTTATCTTTATCAATATCATTATCATTATTGCTATCAGTATTACTTTATCGTAACTATATTCACTCGCATTGTCTCCTTCCCACCGGCCTCGTTTTCATTTCAGCGCCCAATCTCGCGCGGAATTTGACAAAGCTAAGTGAGTGCTCGTTCTTCGTTCTTGTCGTCATGAGTGGGTTGTTTATCATGCCTGAAGAAGACCTAAGAGGTCGAAACGCGTCGTGTTTTGTCCGGTAATTCGTTTGTCCATGCTATCTGGCGGAGTTAGTGTCAGTACCTTTTAGAAATTTGTTTGAATTTCCGCCAGCGGAATACGTCACTCTCCGCAACGAACTTATTTAAACACTATTAGGACTCCCAATGTCAACCCGCCACCCACCGCACCCCCTCCCCTCCCACTTGCGCATCCCTTTTAGATAAGAGGACATGATGTTGCTGTGTGGTAGACATCTGGAAAGAAAGACACATCCTGACCCTGCTCGCTAATATGAAACAGAGAGTACAGTTCTCTCCGAGGGGTTGTGTCAACTCTTGCCGGATACCTTATCAGCTTCATCCCCCGGTCAGAATCTTTCTCAGCATGCTCAAATTAAAGTATGAAAGAGGAAGAAAAATAGTTTGATTGGGTGTCACTGTAAATAATAACCAAATCATTAGAATCAGTTCTTGAACTGAGGACTGTCATATTTTTTTTCATGACAAAATTCAGCACTTAAAAAAAAAAGTGTCTGTCATTTTGTTCTTTGGTATGTTTTCAATCTTTAGGTCAGCCTAATGTATTTTGTTCTTTGGTATGCTTTCAATCTTGAAGACGATTTCACATATAGATTTTTACAGATATAGTGATCTTCATCTTCCCCTGTTTTCACCTCTAACCCCTGCACCACCTCCCCCCCCCCCCCCCTCCCCTTTCACAAACTGTCAACCCCCTCCTCATTTCCCACAATCAGTCAAAACAAGTTTGTTGTTTTCTTCTTTTTTTTTTCTTACAAGAATTATATAACAGTTAGAAAAAGAAGTCAAATGAAAAAAAGTTATTTGGAAAATGAGGCGACTGCAGGCGGAAATCTAAACATGTCTGTAAAAAAAAAAAG
>JADBJO010002224.1:44496-49496 GCA_016801955.1 Conus betulinus
ATCACTCCGCTAAGCGGGTAAGGAAGTGCCCCGGAGTTGCGTCCCTTTTGTAGGTGTCTTTGGGAGAGGGGGTAGGGAGGGGGGTGTTCAATTTTACCTCTATAGCATTGGCCAACAGAAAATGTGTCATACACATTAGAAATATGACCGGAAATAGAAGATATAAATGGACAAGGCTTCAAATCCGGAAGTATTGATGTGTGTATAAATTTGCTTGACACATAGAATCGATGAAAAGAAATGTGTCTGTCACTATGCCGGCGAAACTATCACAGAGAAATGTAAAAGCGTTCGTGTCGTTCGTCGATTGTTTTTTGTGTTTGCTTGTTTTGTTTTTGTTTTGTTTTGTTTTGTTCTAGTTTGTTCTACATTTGTGGTGAATGTGCAAACCTGAAACTTTTAGTTATACCACTTTAAAAGCCAGCGCGCGCGCGCACACACACACACACACACACACACACACACACACACACACACACGCGCGCGCGCGCGCGCGCTAACTACTGGAGAAAAAAAAAGACAGAAAAGGAAAGAGAAAATAGCCAGTGTAACGCGTGAAAGTGATTGACTCTGATGCTAAGACTGTAATTACACTACCACTGTACGACATTAGCAATAGCACGAAAATGCAGTTATACCCAGCCATGCCGTATATCGAGGTATACAACACCCCCATGTTATTGTGTCCCTGATGTTCATAACTAATGTCTTACCGAACCTCGTGGGTGCATAGTAACCCATTCTTTGATCTGTAGAAGGATGGTGTCACGCCATATGCCGTGGCTGTACAGTAATCGATGCTTGTCTATGACCAAGCACAGTGTCTTGGGCATGCAACCCCCCCCCCCCCCCCCCCCCCCCACACACACACACACACCCTTTTTTTTTTTTTCTTCTAATGACATATTTACGCTAGTGCTCATAGCATTTGCACAGCATTTTTGCTAGCATTGATAGCGTTTCTGTTTATGGCTATTTATGTTTTACCGACACTGATTTGAAGTACCAGCCGCTGTGGCGAAGTGGTTAGCGTCGCGGACTCCCGTCTGGGAGGTCGTGGGTTCGATTCCCATCCGTGTGGGATTTTTCTGCTCTGGTTGGGCTCAATGGGTAAAGACAGACTTAGGACCACATAGGTGAGAGTGTTGCTCAAATTTCTGTATCTCTCGGGCCTGGTTGACGCGGGAATACACCATGAGAATAAGCATACAACCCTGTTATGCAGTCTAAAATTGGAAGTCCGGAAGCATTATGTTCGTCAATTAGTTAAAAGAAAAACAAACAAACGAAGTCCGGAAGCATTATATTCGTCAATTAGTTAAAAAAAACAAACAAAAAAACCAACGTCTGGCCGTTCATGCCCTACTCTCATGGTGTGACCTCTGTCTAGATGTCCTCTCCGCGTCTATGGCCTTGGTTTGATTCTGTCGCCATTGCCGTATCGGTAAATTCATGGGATCTCTCGATTATTATTGTCGTCGGTAGGGAGCTCAGTAAGTGATGTCCCCTGCGTATGTTGGACCAGAACGGGCGCCAGTGAACACCATACTAGTGACTCGGCGGCGGTGCTGTGGGCTCGATAGGTGGGTCGGAATGAGAGGCGTGGGTGCAATGCCACTGAGATGGGACGCAGAAGGATGGGCCAGCAAAAAAAAAAGAAAAAAGAAAAAAAAAAGATATTAGTGAAATAACAAGTAGATAAGCAAATTGATAAACAATACGTTACAATTAAAGTCAGGCTACTCAAAGAAAGTTCAAAATGTATCTGAAATCTCTGTGTAACAAGCAATCCATGTTTTCACCCCCTCACTTGCACATGCACACTTAATATGCGTGTACATTTTTCTCTCTCTCTCTCTCTCTCTCTCACTCTCTCTCTCTCTCTCTCACACGCACGCAGACGTTTAAAACCCCTGAAACTGACGTCAGGCTGAAGGACGAACATATATACATTGTCACAGGGCTCATGGTCACGCAACAGTTCTAGAACAGATACACCAAAAAGTCCTAGTGGGTCCCGGAGAAGTACGTTTTCAACAGCCAAAGCAGTCAGCCGGAAGCAATCCTGCACCATCCTTGGAACCCTGCGCTGCGTACACATAGGGCTCAGACACACACAGGGCGTTCTGTTAAGATGCCAAAAGGCAAATGCCATAGTGTAGCCACCAGACCTGACACAACAGAAGCTCCATGAAAGCGCCTCTATGGGTGGTACTGTTCCATATTTCATGACTGTAGAGCCCACGCCCGAAGGATATCACCGCTGCGTACGTCCTACAGGCCCCCCACTCGTCGCTGTTTCGCTGACAGGTGAAGACAGTATAACTCCAGACACAGCCAAGCTTTCACCACATAGTCTTACGTGCCCTCTGAAGGGGATCCCAGGTTACAGCCTTTCCCGTGGTCAACAAGACTTTCCCTGTGGTCACTGACGTTTTTCCTCAGAGTTGACCATAAGGCAGAGAAGAATGAGGTACACCTGAGGGGCCAGTGGGACCCGGAGTACTGTCCTCAACTCCCAAACCACCAGCCGGAAGCAATCCTGCACCGCCCCTGGAAGCCTGCGCTGCGTTTCACACAGGGCACAGGCACACTCAGGGCACAGGCACACACAGGGCTCTTTTAAAACGTCAAAGGGCATAACTGCTTACGTGCCTCTCTGAAGGATCCCCGGGTTACAGTCTTTCACGCATGCTCCCAGGATTCACCGAAAGGGGGAGAGAATGATGAATCCATCGGTGCTCAACCAATCACGACTGCAAATCCCAAACTGACTATGAACATGGACCAAATGGAAAGCGTTTCGCTACCACCCGTGGCATGAAGATCCACAGAACAAAGATGGGATGTGTGAATACTCATCTGAATGAGCAGGAGCGCACTGCATCAGCAGATAAGATGTCGGAAGACCAAGGCCAGGATTATAAACGACAGTGCCAAGGACATCCACGCTGTTGGTTCGGATGAGAAATTTGAACAGGCCCTCGATGCCAGGCGCCTGAAACTCAACCTGCCACGAGCAAACGAGACTGAAGACTGGGAGAAACTGGATGCAAAAATCGTTCAAAGACTCGATGCCCTGATAGGGAAAAAGCACCCTGGAACACAAACTAACCACATATGGGGATTGTGTATGCCACATGTAGAGACGCCTATGGAGCAAAACTACCCAAAGAGAAAACACCTCCAAAGAAATCCAGACGCCAAGAAGAGATGGACAAGATCAGGGTCCTTGCCAGCTACAAGAAATGTACAAGAAATGTCCCAAGGTGCTGGAGTGGCTCCACAGGCTGCTGCGATCAGCTTGGAGAAATCAGAAGATCAGCGGCCAGTGGATGACGGCAGATGGTGCGTACCATCCCAAAAGAGCACAACTCAAGTGACATCAGCCCAGTTCAGGCCAATATATCACTACTGAACGTCGAAGGGAAAATCTTCTTCTCGGTCATGGCAGCAAGGCTGACCAGGTACCTCATGGAAAACAAGTACTTGGATGTGTCAGTCCAGAAAGGTGGCATCCCAGGCGTGGCTGGCTGTGTAGAACACGCCAATGATCTGGGACGCAATCCAAAGAGCAAAAACAAAAAAAAGAGAGAGACCTGGACGTAGTGTGGCTTGATCTGGCAAACGCATATGGATCTGTACCCCATGAGATGATACAGTTGGCTCTTGAGATGTGCCAAAGAACATCCTCGACATGCTCAAGAAGTACTGCAATGGCTGCTCAATGAGGTTCTCTACCAAGGGGTACACAACAGATTGGATCAACTTGGAAGTGGGCATTGCAATGGGCTGTGCATTTCCCCAATACTGTTCGTGTGGCAATGGAAGTTATCTTGAAAGCAGCAATAAGCAACGCAAGGCAAACAGACCTTGGCGATGAATACAAGATGCCCCCTCTCAAGGCCTTCATGGATGACACTACAGTGATTTCATCCAGAGAAGACGAGACACGTCATGCGCTGGAGAGACTGGACGACATAGCTGCCTCATCCAGAATGAAGTTCAAGCCAAAGAAATCACGGAGTCTCTCACTGAGGAAAAGAAAAGTGGCCGAATCTGTGGTCTTCAGTGTTGCAAACCAGGCCATTCCAACAGTACAGAGAAGAGCAGTCAAGAGCCTTGGAAGATGGTATGATGATACGCTGAAAGACACACAAAGAGCAAAAAAGAAACCAAACAGATGTCGGAAGAAGGCTTGGAGACCATTGACCAGTGTGGGCTCCCTGGCAAATACAAGGTCTGGTGTCTGCAGTTCATGCTGATATCAAAGCTCCTATGGCCTCTGATGATATACGACATCTGCACCAGCATAGCGGAGGCAATGGAATCCAAAATCAAACAAGTTCACAAGGAAATGGCTTGGTGTCCCACCCTGTCTCACTGACATAGCGCTGTACCGTCGCCAAGCAAAGCTGAAACTACCATTGAAATCATCCTGGAGGAATACAAAGCAGGGAAGATCAGACTTCAAAGCATGCTGGAGGACTCAGGAGACAAGGTGGTAGAAGCAACCAAGCCCCAGCTGAAGACAGGCAGAAAATGGAAAGTTCAAGAGGCGATGGATTCTGCAAAAGAAAGTCTCAAGATCAGAAAAATAACAGGATACACACAGACCAACAGACAAGGACTGGAGGTGACCAAAACTGAATGGTGGTCAAAGGCCAAAGGAAAAGCCAAAAGAGACATGATGATTCAGGAGATGAGAAAAAGAAGAAGACAAAAAAAAGACTCAAAAAGCAGTCCAGCAGAGCCAGCAAGGGCAACGGACAACGTGGGAGAATCCACTCCAAAGAAGTCTCATTTGGAATGACATTTGGCACATGGCCCCTCTCAGGATCAGCTCCATTGTCAGATCTGCATATGACCTTCTGCCTTCAAATGCAAACCTGGTGAAGTGGGGAAACCTGGTGAAGTGGGGGCCAGCAGAGGGACATCCGGAGTGGGACTTTCCCCAGTGTCGCTGAAAGGCAGACAAAAAAACCCCAAAAAAAAAACAA